>CM035436.1:131461110-131463610 GCA_020310875.1 Ceratopteris richardii
TGCAATGTTCATCCTTTTGCTATAGATAATGCAAGAAGTGTTCTGACAGTAGACATTTTAGCTACAGGGCTAAATGTTTCCTCATGATCAATGCCATAAGTTTGTGCATATCCTTTTGCTACCAAACGTGCTTTATACATGCTTATGCTACCATCAGCATTGTGCTTTACCTTGTAAACCCACTTGCAGCCTATGGGTTTCTTTCCTTGTGGCAATGGGACCAGCTTCCATGTATCATTTCCATAAAGTGCAACCATCTCCTCATCCATAGCTTGTTCCCAATCTGCATTTCCAATTGCATCTTCAAAACAAGAAGGTTCGGCATCTTGTATTACCTTTGTCATGTAGACACAATGACGAGCCATGTAACTATCATATGTCAATCATTGCACTGAATTCCATATCCTCCCAGATCTTCTTAGTCCTGGGTCACTTCTCCTTGTATCGTCTACATGTGTCTTTCTTACTCCTGGAGTCTTCACAGAGGGCAATCCAAGTTCCTCATCAAGACTCTTTTTTGAACCACTTGAATCTCCATCAACGTCTTCAACACCTACACATGTTTTATGACCAGCAGAAATCTTTTCTTTACCTTTCTTGGATGTATTTGATGAATTTGCTGGACTGAAATTTCCACGCAATCTTCCACTCCATGGATTCGAGTTGGAACTATTGCTTGGTGATGCATCCGGTCCACTCAAAGCTTGAGATTATACACTTGATTCTTCAGCATTTTCTTTGTCATTTGGTTCAAGATTCAGTCCTTCTTTGGCTCTGCATAGAAGCTTGACATTTCATCAAATACCACATCTCTGCTCACCTTCACCTATCGTGTGAGTGGGTTATAACATTTATATCCCTTTTGCTCAAGGGAGTATCCAATGAAGACACAATTTCTTGCTTTTGGATAAAGCTTCATCCTCAATTCATCTGGAACATGTACATATCCAATACAGTTAAAAAATCTCAGATGTGATAAGTTTGGCTTTTTACCTATAAATTTCTCTTTAGGTGTAACTTGATGTACAACCGCAATCGGAGTTCTGTTCATGATGTATACAATAATAGGAATAGATTCTACCTAATAATATTCTTCTTAGACATCAAGGCTCTTGTTATTTCTGTAATATGTCTATTTTTGCATTCAACAATGCCATTCTGTTGTGGTGTGTACCTGCATGAAATTGACGCCAAATTCCATGATTTTTTAGAAAATTGATGAACTCATTTGACATCTATTCACCTCCTCCCTCATATCTTAATGCTTGAATATACTTCCATATTTGCTTTTCCACCATAGCTTTAAAAATCTGGAAGTGGTTGAACACCTCACTCTTCTCTTTCATGAAATATACCCACACTTTTCGTGTATGGTCATCATGGAAAGTAACATAAAACCTGCAACTTCCCATAGATGTGGTCTTTGCAGGACCCCAAACATCTGTATGTACTATTCTTAGTATGTTCTCACTAACATGCTTGTCGTGTGGAAATGATGCTCTTGACTGTATTCCAAATTGATATGCTGCAACCTTGAAATTTGGTAGTCCATGGACAATCTCCTTTGAATGCATCAATTTCATCCTTTGCAAGTTTGCATGTCCAACCCGTTTGTGCTAGATCTTTATATCAGCAATGATTCCTGCACCTTTTGCAAACATGGCTTCATTTATTTCATGAATTTTCACATTTAAGGTGAACATTCTACCCACTTTGTTTTGTTTGGCAATCAATCTTCCATCCTATTTGTATTCTTCTACATATAACCCATCAACATTGAACATGACTTGTAATCCTTGGTCAATCATTTGTCCAACAGAAACCAAATTCTTTGTTATATTCGGAACATGCAACACATCAGCAAGATGTTTTACCTTCCCATCCTCCATAGATAATGCTATGCTTCTTGTATGCTCGATAGGGTGTGATGTGTTATCACTTGTTTCAACATATCCAGGAGCTGGCAATTTCTACAAAGTACTAAACCATTCTGCATGACTGGTTATGTGATTTGAAGCACCTGAATCAACATACCAGACATTATCATTTGATTTTGAAACACCAGTAGACATCGTATTCATCATGTGATGTTGAACCATGAACACCTTCTCATAATCATCTGGACTTGTGGATGCATAGTTGTTTTGTTGCCTTCTATAATTTTGATTCTTTAACCTGCAATCACGTTCAAAGTGTCCAGGTTTACCACAATTCAAGCATCCTTTACTGTCATTACCTGAATCATTTCTTTGAAAATTTCTGCGAACTCTTTGGCTCCCCCTACCTCGAAACTGTCCTCTTCCTCCTCCATGATTTTGTTGTTGACCTTGGTCTTGGTTACTGTTTCCTCTTCCACTTCCAAAACCTCTACCTCTGCCTCTTCCTTTGCTAGAGTAGGAGTCTTCACCAAGGTTCTTTTCTTCAATAATCAACATGGACACCAGATCAACAAATTTCAGAATATTTTCCTTTGTCTGTATGGAAGTTTTGAACTGCTTAT
>CM035436.1:131473610-131483610 GCA_020310875.1 Ceratopteris richardii
GCAGACTTGAAGTGGTACACTCAGAGAACACAGAGTTGATGAATGTGAATATATCTATTAATTGACATAATTGTACAATCTCATTAGCATGATAACCACAGCTAGATGAGGTAATGAGGTATGGGCTTCAATGTAGCACTCATACACACTCAGATACAAATGATAGATGTCTCGGGAAGTGAGCTAGAATGAGCTAAGCTACCCGCGACTTTTGACTTGCATCTTTTATAGAGTTGAGTTGAAACTTCAAGTTTGAATTCAAATTCAAACTCCTAGAATCTTTCACCTAAAAGGTAATGAGATATTCTCTTAATCATCCAACAATTTTTTCCACGACTCTAATCAAGTAGGTGTGTACATAAGAAATGCCAAGTCTTTTAGACTTTTACAAGGAGTAAAATGGTAAGAACTTATAAGCATAAGTTCCTATGGTCCTTCCTTCAAGTGGTGTCTTCATGAAGTAATCCAAGCCAAATTGTGAAGGCTTGAATTGCACCAACAGCTCCCCCTCAAGCCAAACACTTTGGCTTAAGTCTTCATCTTCAATCTTCAATCACATCCTGCAATCCAATCATGGATTTGAATCTGCATAATTTGTTTCCATCCAAAGCTTTAGTGAGTAAATCTGCACATTGCATGTTAGTAGACACATAGGTCAACTGAATGTCCTTGCTTAGCAACTTCTCTCTCACATAGTGGTAATTTTTGGAGCAAGTCTATGACAAGCCTAAGTATTGGCTTGAGTCCCACAAAGTCATAGAAAAAGCCTTAAAATGAAGACTATGTAAAGTTCACTTGTGAACTACCTCTTGTAACTTTTGAAGAGTTTACTTAATGTAAAAGTAAGAGAATCTTAAGTGGTTGAGTCCACATGATCAAGAATGGAAAGAGGAGCCACGAATTCGTGATTTGTGGTAGGTAGAGAATCAAATCAATCATTGATTGATTGGAGAGTGATTGAGGGAAGTTAGCCTCCCAAACTCAACTATAAATAGATGGCAGTTTTAGTCGTGGTTAGAGAGACCTATGTGAAGACCTCCAAGAGCTGAGCTTTATGCCATATCAAGGTGTGATTACAAGGCACACATATGTATGATTACGTCATTGTATTGTACAAGCAATATACTTTAATTTTCATGATTATTTGAGTTCATCTTTCCATGTTCTTGTGAAGTGTACTACTCACTGCCATTACTCTCAGTTTTTCTCAGTCAGCTTGCAGAGATGTTTTCTCTGCGCTTGGTGCATCATTTGCAGTGATTTAACTTGGTAAAGTTAGCTCTATAAGTCTACTATATGCTCATAAATTTTCATGTCATTTAAATGTTGCAATCTTCAGTTATGTTTATTTGAAATCAACAGGGTCTGTTCATCTTCACCTCTCTGTCAGGTACCCGACTTTTTCACTCATCTTGTCAGAGCCATTGCTCAGTGTTTACTTATCCAAATTCAGTGATTTAAAGCTTGTTGGATTCAGCTTACTGTCTAGTATAACCATACAAATTGTCATAATCATTGGATTTCTACATTTTGATTTATGGTGATTTTTCTGCTCACTGGTCTATTTCTGTAGCAGCCCGTGAAAATCGGGATGATGTCATCACTTGTTAAAACTCATTCTCAGTGTGTGCTTTGTTATTTTTGATGAGATTACTCTTGAAAGTTAGCTCTTTACGCTAACTAGACTTCCCCAAGAGGAATTAAGCTAATTGCTGCTGTGCTCAGAGAATTATGTAAAACACTAGACAGGTGTATGAACCAAGAATAGCAAGTTTTCACCTCTGAGCTAACTCCAACTTATCTGTTTTGATCTATCTTTTTGAGAGTGATCTTCCAAGGTACATAGGGTGTCTAATACATCCATTGGCAAGCTTAAAGGGCCCACCATCTACTCCTGGAGTTCATTTGGCTGGTGTAGATCAAGGATTTTGCAACACCTCTTCATCTTCAAACACATACTTATCCATCTCTTCACAGTGGTATCAGAGCAAGGTTGGACAACATGGCAGATGGATTTCCTTCATCAATTGACAAATTAGACAGAGGTAACTACTCAGCTTGGTCATTAAGAATGGAAGCCTATCTCCAAGGTAGAAGTTTATATGGTTATGTGGCTGGAGATGAAGTTATGCCAAGTTTGAGGAACAAAAGTCAACCAACACAAGAAGAGCAAGAAAGATTGAGCACATGGTGCTCCAAGGATGCACTTGCAAGGTCTTATCTCCTCAACTCTATCTCAGATTTTTTGTTGCCTCACATTAGAAGTTGTAAGACATCTCAGGAAGTGTGGGATGCACTTGAAGCTTTCTTTTCTTCAAGTACCAAAGCTAGGAAGCATCAACTATGGCTGGATTTCACAACTCTCAAGAAGGCTCCCAAACAAAATGTGACTGATTTTGTCACAAAGCTCAAGGACATAGCGGATCAGTTGAGAAGCATTGGAGAGGTAATAGATGAAGAGCAAATTGTAAGGCAGGTCATCAATGGCTTGAAGGCAGATGATAAGTGGGAAGCATTCACCACAGCTATGGATTTGTACATGGACATGCATGTACCTGATTTCAACACACTCATTGGACAACTACTTACTCAAGAGGCAAAGCTTATCAAAAATGGAGAAAGCTCTAAAGGTAATCAATCTTCAGCTTTATACACGAATAAAAGCAAGTCTAAAGATAACAAAGGAAAGGCAAAGAAAGTGGATGATGAAGCAGGTACATATCAAGCTAACTATGCAGGTAGAGGAAGACATGGCAGAGGTAGAGGAAGAGGAGGTAGACAAGGCAGGGGGAGATCCCAAGACTCCAACTCATGTTCTATTTGTGGATTAACTAATCATACAACTAAAAATTGCTTTAGGAATTCCAGGAATCAAAGAGGCAGAGGATACAATAGAGGAAGTTATGGCTACTCAAGAGGAAGGTTCAACAACTACCATGGCAACTACAACAACTACAATCATTCAAACTATCAAGGAGGCTACAAAGGAAGGAGAGACTACAATAACTACACAGAAGACTCAAACAAAGAGGATTCATTATTGATCATGAACATGGCTATGCCACAAGGTAAATCTGATGAGCATGTTTTCTACATAGATTCAGGTTGTTCAAATCATGTGGCAGGAAATGTGGCACTCCTATCAGATTTAGAAGATCCAAGGAATAAGCATGAGGTACAAACAAGAGATGATACAAAACATCCTGTGGAGAAAATAGGCAATGTCAAAGCACCTGATGGAAACATCAACCTACTCAGTAAGGTACTCTATGTCCCTACCATTACAAAGAATTTGATAAGTGTTGGGCAGATAGTAGAGAAAGGGTTGCAAGTCAGGTTCACAAAAGCATGAGCATTTGTTGAAGATCCAAGTCAAGGATTCAGAAGAATTGCAAAAGGTGAAAAGACAGGTAGATTGTTCACATTTGAATTACAGGACACTAGAAACATTGCTCTCTTTAATTATGGTAGTCAGACACTCACAGAATTGGAAGTATGGCACAAAAGGTTAGCACATATTGGTGAAAGGTCATTAAAGCAAATCTGCAGGGACCAAAGTGTACTTGGACTTCCTAATTTGTCAAAACAACATATGATTTATAAGTGCAGTGCATGTCAATTTGGAAAGTCTCACAGGTTACCATTCATGAAGAAAGGTTATATGCATGGAGATCTCTTGGAGTTGGTTCATACAGATGTATGGGGACATAGCAAGGAAGCTTCAATATCTGGATCAAGGTATTATGTTTCCTTTATTGATGATTGCAGCAGATGGACTATCCTATTCTTTATGAAACACAAAGATGAAGTTTTTTCATGTTTCAAAAGATATTTGGCTCTTGTGGAGAATCAAACAGGTAAATCACTAAAAAGGCTAAGGTCAGATGGAGGGGGAGAATACTTCTCCCATGATTTTGATTCTTTTCTTCAAGAAAGAGGAATCAAAAGAGAGGTAACTACAAGGTACACTCCTGAGCAAAATGGAGTGGCAAAAAGGAGGAATAGGACAATTGTTGAAGCTGCAAGGTCTATGTTAAATGAAAAGCATTTACCTAATTACTTATGGGCCAAGGCTGTATCTACAGCCACTTACTTGATTAACAGGTTGCCTTCAAAATCCCTTGATGGGATGACTCCATATGAGGCTTGGAATGGAAGAAGACCAAGCTTAGATCATTGTAAAATTTTTGGATGTATTGCTTTTGCTCATGTTCCTTCACAGGTTAGAGGCAAGATGGATCCAAAGGCAGAAAGGTGTGTATTTATTGGATATGACAACAATCAAAAGGGCTACAGGTTATACAACCCTACCAACAAAGGATTCTTGGTAAGCAGAGATGTAGTTTTTGATGAGAACAATTCATGGTATGAAGATTCATGCAGGAAGATCAATTTACCATATGATCTTGAAGACGATTTTCCAAAGCTTGGTAGAGAACAATCAAAGATTGAAGAACAAGACACCTCAGAGGATGATGAAGAATCTCACATGGAAAAGATCAAAGCATGGAAGTCTAAAGGTAAAGCAAAATTGCAGGAACTTGGACATGAAGCAGAATCATCACATCATGGCCTAAGAAGATCTATGAGGGAAAAGAAAAAACCAGAAAGGTATGGGTTTGACACCTCATTAGTAACTAAACATTCTATCTACATAGCACAGGACATAAACCAAGAGGAGCCATCATCATTTGAAGAGGCCAAAGCAAAAACAGAATGGAAGCATGCAATGAAGGAAGAGATTGAAGCACTTGAGGAAAACAACACTTGGGATTTGGTGCCCAAGACTTCATCCATGAAGGTAATAGGCTCAAGATGGGTCTATAAACTCAAGAAAAATTCTGATGGTTCAATTAACAGGTATAAGGCAAGGCTTGTGGCAAAAGGCTTTGCACAAACTCAGGGAATTGATTATGAGGAGACTTTCTCTCCTGTGGCAAAGATGCCTACTATTAGGGTTTTGCTTAGTATTGCCTCTTCCAAGAATTGGAAGATACTTCAACTAGATGTAAAGAATGCATTCTTGAATGGTTGGATAACAGAAGAGGTATATATGGCACAACCACCTGATTTTGAGAATCAAGTTTATCCTGATTATGTGTGTAAACTTAACAAAGCATTGTATGGTCTCAAGCAAGCTCCAAGAGCTTGGAATTTCAGGCTTGTTTCATTCTTGCAGGACAAAGGCTTTCAACCAAGCAAGGCAGATCCTTCACTCTTTATTAAAAAGAGTAATTCCGAGGTCATCTATCTATGTGTATATGTAGATGATATTATATTGACAGGAAATGATGCAGATGGTATGAAGAAGATCAAAGATCATATGAGAGAAGAGTTCAAGATAAGTGATTTGGGTTCACTTACCTACTTCCTAGGTTTGGAAGTTGTCTACAAAGATCATGGTTTGTTTCTCACTCAAAGGGAGTACATTAAGGACATGTTGGCAAAATTCAAGATGCAAGATTGTAAGATTGTAGGTACTCCAATGGAGGTCAATCACAAATTGAGCTCACATGAAGGTGAACTCATAGAGGACATCACATCATATCAAAGTCTAGTGGGTAGTCTCAACTATGCCACATTGACAAGAGTAGATATATGTTACAGTGTGATTGTGCTAAGCCAATTTATGCACACACCAAGGAAACCACATATGGATGCTGCCAAAAGGATTCTCAAGTATCTCAAAGGAACCATAAATGAAGGACTTTATTATCCTTATGTATCTGATTTAGGTTTGAAGCTATTTTCTGATGCAGATTGGGCTGGCTCCAAGGAAGATAGAAGGAGCACTTCAGGTTATCTTACCTTTGCAGGTTCAAAGCTTATTTCATGGTCATCCAAGAAGCAACCCACAGTTGCTCTCTCTTCTACTGAAGCTGAATATAGAGGTCTTGCTATAGCTACACAAGAAGCTATGTGGATGAAGACATTATTCAAAGATCTTGGATTGGAGTTTGGAACTCCAACTATTTTTGGTGACAATATGAGTTCTATTCACTTGGCTGCTAATCCTATTTTTCATGCAAGGACTAAACATATTGAAGTTCATTATCACTATGTACGAGAGAAGGTTCTAAGCAAAGAGATTCAAATATCATATGTGTCCACTCATCAACAATGTGCAGATATTCTAACCAAAGCATTGGATGGTACAAAGCTTTGCAAATTCAAGGCTATGATTGGTTTGCAGGTAATCTTGGAAGATTGAAGACCTCAAGCATACTTGGCTTGAGGGGGAGCTGTTGGAGCAAGTCTATGACAAGCCTAAGTATTGGCTTGAGTCCCACAAAGTCATAGAAAAAGCCTTAAAATGAAGACTATGTAAAGTTCACTTGTGAACTACCTCTTGTAACTTTTGAAGAGTTTACTTAATGTAAAAGTAAGAGAATCTTAAGTAGTTGAGTCCACATGATCAAGAATGGAAAGAGGAGCCACGAATTCGTGATTTGTGGTAGGTAGAGAATCAAATCAATCATTGATTGATTGGAGAGTGCTTGAGGGAAGTTAGCCTCCCAAACTCAACTATAAATAGATGGCAGTTTTAGTCGTGGTTAGAGAGACCTATGTGAAGACCTCCAAGAGCTGAGCTTTATGCCATATCAAGGTGTGATTACAAGGCACACATATGTATGAGTAAGTCATTGTATTGTATAAGCAATATACTTTCATTTTCATGATTATTTGAGTTCATCTTTCCATGTTCTTGTGAAGTGTACTACTCACTGCCATTACTCTCAGTTTTTCTCAGTGAGCTTGCAGAGATGTTTTCTCTGCGCTTGGTGCATCATTTTCAGTGATTTAACTTGGTAAAGTTAGCTCTATAAGTCTACTATATGCTCATAAATTTTCATGTCATTTGGATGTTGCAATCTTCAGTTATGTTTATTTGAAGTCAACAGGGTCTGTTCATCTTCACCTCTCTGTCAGGTACCCGACTTTTTCACTCATCTTGTCAGAGCCATTGCTCAGTGTTTACTTATCCAAATTCAGTGATTTAAAGCTTGTTGGATTCAACTTACTGTTTAGTATAACCATACAAATTTTCATAATCATTGGATTTCTACATTTTGAGTTATGGTGATTTTTCTGCTCACTGGTCTATTTCTGTAGCAGCCCGTGAAAATCGGGATGATGTCATCACTTGTTAAAACTCATTCTCAGTGTGTGCTTTGTTATTTTTGATGAGATTACTCTTGAAAGTTAGCTCTTTAAGCTAACTAGACTTCCCCAAGAGGAATTAAGCTAATTGCTGCTGTGCTCAGAGAATTATGTAAAACACTGGACAGGTGTATGAACCAAGAATAGCAAGTTTTCACCTCTGAGCTAACTCCAACTTATCTGTTTTGATCTATCTTTTTGAGAGTGATCTTCCAAGGTACATAGGGTGTCTAATACATCCATTGGCAAGCTAAAAGGGCCCACCATCTACTCTTGGAGTTCATTTGGCTGGTGTAGATCAAGGATTTTGCAACACCTCTTCATCTTCAAACACATACTTATCCATCTCTTCACAGTAATGAACCTCTATGTGTTTTGTTCTAGCATGATATATTGGATTAACTGCAAGGTGAAGAGAGCTTGTGTTGTCTCCAAAGATAATTGGGGGCCTAGTGTATAGGCCTAGCTCTGTATACAAAAGCTTTAACCAAATAGCTTCTTGAGTGGCATTGGCTAGCCCTCTATAATCTGCTTCAGTGGATGACAATGCCACTGTTGGTTGTTTCTTGGCTGACCAAGAAATAGGTTTATCACTTGCAAAAGATAAGTATCCTGATGTGCTCCTCCTATCATCCTTGCATCCTGACCAATCTGCATCTGAATACACTTTAATGTCAATATCTGATGTATAAGAAAAGTACAAACCATGGTTCTGAGTTCCCTTTAGATACTTCAAGATCTTCTTTGCAGCCTCAAGGTGAGGTACCCTTGGTTTGTGCATGAATTGACTTAGCATACTAACTACATATGCTATGTCAATTTTGGTCAAGGTAGCATAATTCAAACTACCTACCAAACTTTGATATCCTGTAATGTCTTGGACTTCATCCCCTTCATGAGCACTTAGCTTTAGGTTGACCTCCATTGGAGTATTTGAGACTTTAACATCCTGCAGGTTAAACTTCTTCAACATGTCTTGTACATACTTTTTCTGAGTGATATATATACCTGAATTAGTATAAACCAATTCAAATCCTAGAAAGTACTTCAATAATCCAAGATCATTGATCTTGAACTCCTTCATCATCTGGTTTTTGATGCTTCTGATTCCTTGGACATCATTACCTGTAATGATGATGTCATCCACATAAACACAGAGATAGATTACCTCTGAATTGCTCCTTTTGATAAACAATGAAGTATCTGCCTTGCTCATAGCAAACCTTTGGTCTTGGAGGTATGTTGTCAGCCTGTAGTTCCATGCCCTAGGTGCCTGCTTCAATCCATATAGAGCCTTCTTCAATTTACAAACATAATTTACCTTCTTGGGGTCTTCATAGCCAGGTGGTTGTGACATGTAGACTTCTTCATATATCCATCCATTCAAGAAAGCATTCTTGACATCTAATTGGTACATGTTCCAATTTTTGGATGCAGCTACACTCACCAATAATCTGATTGTTGGCATCTTAGCCACAGGAGAAAATGTCTCCTCATAATCAATGCCTTGGGTTTGTGCAAAACCCTTGGCTACCAACCTAGCTTTGTACCTGTTGATTGTACCATCAGAGTTCCTCTTTAGTTTGTAGATCCATCTGGATCCTATCACCTTCATAGAGTCCTTCTTGGGTACCAAGTCCCATGTGTCACTCTCCTTGAGAGCTTCTATTTCTTCATCCATAGCTCCTTTCCATTCTGGTTTGGTGATTGCCTCTTCATATGAACCTGGTTCTTCACTTAACAAGTCCTTTGCAAGATAAATTGAATGCTTAGTAACAAGAGATGTATCATACCCATATCTGATAGGCTTCTTACTTTCTCTCTGAGATCTCCTTATTGCTTGAGTTGAAGATTCTGGTATATCCTCAAGCTTCTTCATCTTCATCTTGCCTCTGGACTTCCATGCCTTGAATTCTTCAAGATTGATTGTGTCATCATCTTCTGAACTTGAGTCTTCCTTCTGGATTGGTTCCTCCCTTGAGAGTTTTGGAAACTCCTCTTCCAAATCATAGGGTAGACTAACCTTCCTGCATTCATTCTCATACCATGAGTCATTCTCATCAAAGATGACATCTCTGCTTATCTTGAACCCTTTATTGGTTGGGTTGTAGAATTTGTACCCTTTTTTATTCAATTCATAACCAATGAAAATACATTTTTCTGCTTTAGGGTCTAGCTTTCCCCTTACCTGTGAGGGAATATGCACATATGCTACACAACCAAAGATTTTGCAGTGATCCAATGATGGTCTCTTACCATGCCAAGCTTCATAAGGTGTCATTCCATCAAGTGACTTTGATGGCAACCTGTTTATGAGATAGGTGGCAGTAGATACACTCTCTGCCCAAAGATAATTTAGCAACTTCTTTTCATTAAGCATGGACCTAGCTGTTTCAACAATAAGCCTATTCCTTCTTTCAGCTACCCCATTTTGTTCAGGTGAGTACCTTGTGGTTATCTCCCTTTTGATGCCTCTTTCCTGCAAGAAGTCCTCAAACTCATTTGAGAAGTATTCACCTCCTCCATCTGACCTTAGCTTCTTCAAGTTCCTTCCTGTTTGATTTTCAACTAGTGCAAGATATCTTTTGAAACAATTAAACACTTCATCCTTGTGCTTCATAAAGTATAACACAGTCCATCTGCTATAATCATCAATGAAAGACACATAGTACCTTGATCCTGAAATGGAGGGATCCTTGCTAGGTCCCCAAACATCTGTGTGCACCAAGTCTAGGTAGTCTTCATGCATAAAACCTTTCCTTGAGTAGGGCAATCTATGAGACTTACCAAACTGACAAGCACCACATTTGTAAATCATGTGTTGCTTGGATACATTAGG
>CM035436.1:131491110-131493610 GCA_020310875.1 Ceratopteris richardii
TAAGGGATTTTGTTCCTGTATTCCTTCTCCTCATCTGATTTGGGGCAACATTCTTGCTCAATTTCACATATGTGGGTAAAGGTGTACTCAATGCCTTTCCACCCTACATATTGAACATGTGAAGTACTTTGGATATGTATTCAGTTTGAGACAAGTATATACATCTTTTACTCCTATCATGAGTAATGTGCATGCCAAGAATATGTTTGAAATCCCCCAAATCCTTCATATCAAATGTCTGACTCAACTTCTTTTTGAGAATTGACAAGTCATAAGAGGAATATCAACATAAAGTATCAAGCATATCAAGCAGCCATCTGAGCATCTCTTTGTGTAGAGACAATGATCCTCATTGCTTCGAGAATAGCCTTGAGACTTCATAAAAGCATCAAAATTTTGGTACCATTTTCTAGGGGACTGTTTAAGACCATATAAGCTCTTCTTGAGCTTAGAAATTATACTTTGTTTGCCAGGAACTACATAACCCTCTAGTTGTTCCATATAGATCTCACTTGTAAGATCTTCATGCAAGAAAACAGATTTCACATCCATTTGGACTAGCTCTA
Source organism: Ceratopteris richardii (assembly GCA_020310875.1). Lineage (NCBI taxonomy): Eukaryota > Viridiplantae > Streptophyta > Polypodiopsida > Polypodiales > Pteridaceae > Ceratopteris > Ceratopteris richardii. The sequence continues at coordinate 131,491,677 of CM035436.1, forward strand.
AGTCCTCCATTGCAGTGAATCCAAGCAACATGCACAGGGTAGTCATCTTGACCATTAGAGAAAAGATTTCCTCGAAATCAACATGATGTTGTTGCTTAAAACCCTTTGCAACAAGTAGTTCTTTATACTTTGGGGAAGCACTATCTAATGAGAATTTCAGCTTATATACCCATTTACATGGTAAAGCTTTATTGCCCTTTGGGAAAAGTATTAAATCCCAAGTACCATTCATGTGAATAGAATCCAACTTACTCTTTATGGCACGCTCCCACTTGAAATGATATGTTGTCTGCATAACCTCTTTGTAACAAGGAGGCTCACCAGCATCTGTTAGCATAACAAAATCCAAACCTAGAACATATCTATTAGGTGGATGTGAGACACATGTTGAGCTTCTCAATGGTTGTTGAATAGGAACATTTGCACACTGATCTGATCGGACATTTTCTTGAACATCCCTATGTGCAGCATTTTTATGCATGCTAACTAGAGGACTAGTATCCTCAAGCACCACTCTTCTCACTTCAACCTCCTTAATGGGCTATTTATGCATCTTAGACTCATTGAAAATGACATCACTAATTTTGATTACTGATCGTGATTCAGGATCCCATAAGCGATATCCAACTTGCCCTTCTTGACCACATCCATGAAAAATGCATTTCTTTGATTTATGGTCCAACTTTTGTCTAAGATTCTTGGGTAAATGAACATATGCTTCACACCCAAAAACTCGAAGACGATCATAATATGATGGCTTCCTTGTCCATAACTCTTGTGCCACTTTCAGACATTTGGTAGTACTGGGTAAAAGGTTAATCATGTGCATTGCAGTCAATGCTACTTCTACACAAAAGCCTTGTGAAAGGTTTGCATGATGTAGCATTGAAACTACTCTATCATGAATAGTTCTATTCATCCTTTCAGCTACACCATTCTGTACTGGGGTATAAGGAGTTGTAAACTCTCTATGAATTCCTCTAGACTGACAGAAAAGACTGAAATCATGTGTGGTATACTCACCCCCATTATCTGAATGTAAAGCCTCAAGCTTAGTTTCTTTTTCAGTCTCAATTGAAGCAAGCCATTTTCTAAAACTAGGGAATACCTCATCCTTTGCTTTGATAGAATATACCCAAACTTTTCTAGTAGCATCATCTATGAAAGTGGCGAAGTAAAGAGAACCACCTAATGACCTTGTGGCCATAAGATCACATACATCTATATGAACGAGATCTAAAGGCTAAATTGAAGATTCAATGTGCATCTTGTGCACATTCCTAATTTGCTTTTCATATTGATAGTGCTCACAAAATGAAAAATCAAAGAAAGATAACATAGGTAAATAGCCAAAACTAGAAAGATTTTCCGTTCCACTACGTGATATATGGCCCAAACAGCCATGCCAAATACAAGACATAGGCTATTTAGTAATAGCTAACAAGTATTCTTTATGTGATACAAATAAAGGATAAAGTAAGCCAACTTTTCTCCCTTTTGCAATAACCATATTGCCCTTTGATATGTGAAAGGACTGAGCATAGAAGACCGCCTTGTAACCAAGGTCATCAAGTTGATCAACTGACATCAAAATGCATAATAACCGAGGTACACGGCATAAATTATGCATAGTAAATTTTGAACCATCAATGAACTGCACAACCACATCTCCAATCCCCATAATGTCACACTAGTAAGAATCACCAAGTCTCACGATACAAAGAGACTTTACTGCATAATTAGAGAACCATTCTTTGTGTGGCGTCACATGGAAGAAGCACCAAAATCTAACAGCCATGTGTGGGAAAGTGAATCAATCATGAGAGCCTCATTTGCCATAGTGCTATCAAGTGTCAACACATTAGCATCTTCAAAAATAGCATTAATTTCTTCGATTTCATAGTCGAAGTAGATAGTGTAGGTAAATGTTTAAC
>CM035436.1:131498610-131508610 GCA_020310875.1 Ceratopteris richardii
CAAAACAGTTGAATTTACACTATTAAAAAGAATCATATTTTGAAGATTTATATGTTGAACGTGTAAAACTTATTTTTCATGCAGATAAGATGTTTGCATTTGAAAAATGGTTGTGAGCTGTGGAAGTGTATCGAAAATCCAAATCAAACAAAGCGCCATTAAGAAACAATGCATTGACTCATTTGATGCTTCACGAAATTAATGCTGCAAATGATGAACTGTATTCTTCAAGAGAAGGCCCATAAGAGTGCCCAGAACACAAACTATCTAATAAAAGCCATATACAACATCCAAGTGTACATGATTTCATTAAAAACGAAAACAAATGCAAAACAAGTACATCAAAACAGGTCCATACCAATAATACTTACTTCGGAACATAACTCCATAAACCAAATAATAAAAATACTAATTACACAGCATCTCGGCCTCTTGAGATGTGAAGGGCATATTGCTATATACTATACAGAGTCTATGCATTCACAGAACAGTTTACAAATGACATTCTCTGCATATTTTGCATTTAAATTCACAACCTTCAGATAATCACATTCATAACCTTCACATTAAGGGTCAAACTGAACATCTACAGCTGTAAGAAAGGAAGAACAAAAGAGGTAAAAAGTATGATATATCACCCCAAGTATGACTGAATTTGAGAAGTTCTGCCACTTCTCTGCTACGATAATTCATGCTAATTCCCTTACATTCATAACTTTCATTACAAATCCCACAATTCAACTGCACACCTGTATTACCCTAACATATATGATCAGCATAAAGTATTTGTGATATGATGGTTCATAAACAACAAATTTTGATTTCTTTTCTTTGTACATCACTGCTACGTCTTTCGAGCAGATATAAATGAAGACATGGCCTTTTTCAATAGAAATACAGTATATTTGAAATATGAATGGCTTTAGAATTTACACTATATACAACAAATTTGGGCATTCTACCTAGCTTTAGCTCATGTGACATCAAGTGGATTTACTGATGGCAGTGAAGGCAAACGATCAGGCACCATGGCCAATGTGACAACATAATAAACAGTTCCATTTGGTAAGCCATAAGGATTGTTTGCGCAAGTTTCTGATGACACCTCTGTTAGACTAGTCATCTGACCAGGGTGAAATGGCGAGTGTGCAATATTTCTTTCTATATGTACAATTTGACCAATTATGTATGCAGGTCTTTCTGGCAAGCTTTGAAGGAAAAGAGCTACAGATTCATCAGACAAGTAGTAGTTTGGACAGCCCCTATTTACAGCTTCATAATGCCCACGACCATTGATTGAGAACATTGCTAGCTCATGAACTTGGAAGCGAGTATAGCAAATCTTCTCTTTATTGGCCTGGCAAGAAAAGACCCCACATCATTCATCTCTTTAGCCCCACAAACACAGTCTATGATGTTAATTTCTTACCTGTTTATCCATTTTTCGCTTCACATATTGATTTTTCAAAAGCTCTACCTTTTTCTCCAACTCTGTTGCTAGTTGTCCCTTGCTTGTCTCAACCAAATTACAATGTTCCAGCAGGTCTGATTGTTGCTGGGCAAGTTTTCCTATCCTCTCGGCAAGTCCCTTTATACATGCACAGAAGTCTGCTGTTCCATCACCATCTGCATCACTGTTACAGAGAATAGTATTAGAGTAAATCCTTTGAAAACCTATAACTTGTACTGATCATTGATGATCAGTAAAAGCGAGCTGATATATAGAGCCTAAAATGTGAGCAAACATGTGTGTCGTGCACACGTGTCAGACGCGCATGCCTGCGCGCGCGCGCGCGCGTGTGTGTGTGTGTGTGTGTGTGTGTGTGTGTGTGTGTGTGTGTGTGTGTGTGTGTGTGTGTGTGTGTGTTGTACACGCGCATATGTGCACATGTTGCCTTTGCTTATCTTTTTCTTTTTTTCTTTTTTTCTTTTTTTCTTTTTTTTTTTTTTTCTTTTTTTCTTTTTTTCTCTTTTTTTTTTTTTTTTTTTTGGTGGTGTGTGTGTGTGTGTGTGTGTGTCTGTGTGTGTGTGTGTGTGTGTGTGTGTGTGTGTGTGTGTGTGTGTTTTTTTGTGTGTGTGTGTGTGTGTGGGGGGAGGGGGGGGGTGTGAAATGAAATGATATATGAACCATCTTCAAAATGGCAAAATCACTTGTAAGCCGACTCCAATCATGTTGAATCTGATATAACATCCAGGTAAGGCAAAGGAAATAATTATGACGTTAAGTGTTTGAGTAGTGGGGACATCACCAGGTTTGATAGAAAGTATCATACAAATCATGATGCATAATGAAATTTGAATTCATTGTTAAGTTTTATCTTTAAAATGTCATGTCTAAGTCTAAATGAATTTTAACTTTATATGTATGATGTATAGCATACTACAAGTGCTTACCATGCATGCAAACTCTAAGTCATGAAGTGAGTCGTGTTAGTCTATAAGATTGTAGATCAAGTTCTTCATGTGCTTTTGACATTATATAGGTAAATGAGTGCTAAATATGTGTTGTTCGTAGCTTTTTCTTTTGTCTTTTCAGGGTGGGGGGGAGGTGGAAGGGGATTAAAAATGTTTCCAATGATTATAATACTCATATATTATGTTCATTTTTTTCACTGTACTAAACAATTTAAGACCCATTTTAAAACTATGTTTTTAATATTCCCTTTGAATTATGGGTGCCACAATAACAAATTTCGTGAGCAAAATTGTAAATAAAACATGGCATTCCTACAAAATGTATGGTACTCTTATTATTGCAACCAAGAACATACATTTATCAAGCATATTAAACTCAGTGCATAATATGCTCGGCACCCTTGCAAGCCTTAGTGGCTGAAATGTGTTCTCACCTGTGTAGTGGAGAGTGCTACTATCATGGCAAGTCTAGAGCAGCGTGCAACAAGTCTGCTTGCTGATGTGTAAATATACCCTCTAATGGACCTATGAGTATTAGTATCATACTCATTATTTATTATATATATACCAAAATGAATCCAAGCAAACCCAAAATCCACCTTCAAATGAAAGTGCAGCTATAAACTATAAGCTCATGGTAGTCAACCACAAGACTATACAGCAGATCAGCTCCATTGTGCATCATATTGACTCGATACTATGGCATCCCACTAATGTCATCGATGCCCAATAGTGGGTATAGAACTAAGAATTAATGCATGCCCACACACGCACCTCACAACGCACACAACTCACAAGAAGCTCTGCGAACTGAATTTCTATCACTTCCGGAAGTGATGGCCAAACTCAGTCATGATGAAACCTAGAACAAAATGCAAAGAAAAGATAGGAAAAATTACAGAAAATGCACACATATCAATTGGTCGCAATACCGACACCCATCAATCAGCCGCAACTTGCACACCTATCAATTGGTCGCAGCTCAGACACTTATCAAAAAGATAGAGTATGCACGCCTATCAATTGGTCACAATAAGACAGAACCCACAAGTGAAAATAGCATATCTACTAATATGACAATTATATATACTAGAATGAATTCAGGCAAACCCGAAATTCACCCTCAAATGAGGGTGCAACTATAAGCTCATGGTAGCCAACCACAAGACTATATAAGATCAGCTCTAGCCTCTATTCTGCATAGTATTGACTCAATATTACGACAACCCCACTAATCTCATCAGTGCCCAATAGTGGATATAGGACTAAGAATGGATACATAATCACACATGCACCCCACAACAAACATACACCACGAGCATGAACTCACAAGAAGCTCTGCGAACTGAGTTTTTATCACTTCCAGAAGTGATGGGCAAACTCAGCCATAATGAAGCCTAGCACAAAATGCAAACAAAAAATAGGAAAAAATACAGAAAATGCATAGTTGATTGGGTATGCACACTTATCAGTTGATCGCAACTCAGAAATCTGATTTATGTAATGTGAAGGAACATCCAAATAACTAACTTGTATGGAGTAACATATAATTGGTCAATGAGAGTGGCAAGTTATTGAATTCTGGTTGAGCCAAAGTAATTACATGAGCTTGTATATGCTTGAGACCTGTAGACTTTCTCTCTTTCACATTGTGGAACATTGAATCAGGATTTACCACTCAGATCACAACCTAAATTTACGTTGTACTGGCTAGGGCCTTTCTCCCTCCAATACTATTATCACAGCATATGGAGAGTGATTCTGAACCCCTTTTATGCTTTGCATCTGGTTACTCATTGTCAGCAATATTCGTTTTGATGGAGGGAATGCATTTATCTGAAATAACAATCATAGGATGGTAGAACAAGAATAACATAGCAGAAAGAGAGACCTGGGCAATGATGCAACAAGCACTCGAAGTGATTCTGATAGCTCCATGCAGCCACCAGATGGAGAGGAAATACAATGATGAAGCCTTTCCAGCAAACTTCGCAGTTTTACACTAGAAGTTCGTAGAGTGTTGTATTCAGCTACCTTACGATCCACTGAACACTGTTTGATTCTCGACTCCTCACGGGCTAGATGCAGACTTGTTTCCAGCTCTGCACAATTGAACTATCCATACAGAAGAATAAGAGAGATCCATTAGAGCTGGCACATGAAAGACTAGTGCATGAAGGAACATAAACACAGACTTACTTGACATTCCCGCAGGAGACCAGCCTTCTCCTGAAGCTCCTTGTGGGCACAGTCTGCATCTGAAAGAGCAAGTTGGAGCTTCTCTTCTAATGCAATGCAGTACTTGTTTTTTTGTGTCAGCAAGTCCTGTAATCTCAGCAGTTCATTGTCATTTGTTGACGAATCGGGGCCAGTACACTCGTTAGTTTCATCCAGTGCACTTTGCACTTTACTGTCTACTTCTGCATGTACTGCATCTTTCTGTTCTAGATGTCTGACTGATTCTTTCCTGCATGATGCATGAATATCTACCCTTTCTGCCATTGCTGTATCATGAGGCATCGTTGCACCAACCACCGATTCAGCTACTACTTCATCATACCCCCTGCCACTTGGTTGACTGCTGTTAGCTCCATCATCCATGGGCTCGACTACAGCCACCCTACTCAGAGGCCTGCCATCTTCAGTAACCCCAGACACTTCAGGCTTGTCAGTTTTCAAACTATAATCAGATTCGTTGGATGCCAACTTTTGAAGCTGATCATGTTGATCTGCAAGTCTTTGCTCCAGCTCACGTATGCGCTTTTCATATGCATTGCATTGCTGTTGACTTGCCTTTAAACTATTTTGCAGATGCCTTGCATACTCATCTTTCATTGCCAGTGCCTCAGCAGTTTTCTGAGAAGCCAAATTCCTAGCTTGTTTTGAATCTCTTTCATTTGCAGAAAGACCTTCCAAATCCACCCCAGCACTAAAGGAAAGAGCAATTTTGGATGCTAGCTCAGCTTTTAACCAGGCATTCTCAACCTCTAATTTGCTTGTGCCTGAGATTTCCTCTTCAATTTGACTATCATTGATTAAATCCAGCTCTCTTGTAACTGTACTTTCTGGATCACTTTTCTCTGGCAAACTACAACTGTCTGCAAGACCCTTCGAAAGATAGGTTCCAAAAAGTGATTCAGGGGCATACTTCTCCACATCCAGAATGTCAATATCAAGGAGTTCAGTATCATAGGGTTCAATATTGATAATACACTGACTTGGTGACCCAAATAATCCAAGAGACACCAGTACTTCTCGAGGTAAAATACCACCACAATTCCTGAGGAATTCCTCCCGTACAGTGATCTCTCCTTCTCTGCTCCTTGCCATTTTCTCTGCCAGCTGGCCAGCATGGCCCATGTATAGTTTCATATTTGCCTTCCTTCTTACCACTTCTGCAAGGCATGTTCTATATGCTGGACCTATTTGCCTTACGAGCTTCACCTGCTTGAAGACCTCCTCCTGACGAGACAATGCCTCTTTAAAAGCTGCCAACTGATTACGCACATCTCGAATGCTTGATTGCAAAGCTGCAACCTTCTGCATGCATGTATGCACACAACAACACATCTGGTGCTTTTTACTGCAGAAACTCTGCAGAAGATTCACTATCTTTTGGTAACAGAATTCCATTTTGGGGAGATGACTATTTACATGCACTTGGTGCATCGGCCCCAATGCAGAGACAGCATCATGTGGCTTCATTGAGAGAGAAAAATTGCTCGCCCTACAATCATTTACCAATTTCTTTACAGTCTCTGTATCCTTGCTGCAAAGGAAAACCCAAAAAACCGAAAAAATAAATAAATATAAGTCCACATAGCAGGGAAAGAATAGAAACAACACAACATGCTCGACTTAGCACAAACCAATTATTGGACACATTCATAGACATCTATTGAACTAAGAAAATAATGATAAACATTCCTTTTGTATACAAACTAGGAGAGGGAATAAAGAATGTTGGTGATAATACTAAAATTTTGTCAATTATTACTAGACTACATACCTCAGAGACTGCATTATTGTTTTCTCCTCATCAACAACACTGGCATGGTCTGTAAGAGCTCGTTCTGATTCATAGACATCAACAGATGGCACAAAATGGGAGAAATCCTCAACATTCTTTTGTAGATGTGCAAATATAGCTTTCAGCTGCATTACTTTACCTTGGAACTGCTTATGAGAACTTGCACATGATTGAGCCTCTTTGCTTAAATGAGCTGTATCTAAGCAGTCTAAAAGAGTTTCACGGCCATTTCCAATCAAGGATGGGTGAAGCTTCCATTTTCTTAACCTGTCTATATCTCTGTCCAGATTTGATAAAATGTCTGCATGCTGTTTCTGTTGTCGATTGAAATGCTTCATGAACTCCAAATACATTTGATCTATCATCTTGTAATGGTGATTCATGTTTCTTTTGGCAGCATCTATAGCCATATTCTGCACCTGTTTCTCATGGAGTAAACGCCTACATATATCAAACCGAACATGTGTCGCATTGAAAATAGCAAGGCCTTTGTCAAAGTGGAAGCGAAATTGTCGTTCATAAGATGGCAATGCCTTGATAGCTGGATCAGATAAACTCTCAAAAGGGTATCCATCCTGAAGTGGTAGTGGAGGAGAAGGTAGAACTAGGTCCTTGACATCAACTTGCTCAGGCGGAGGAGGAGGAACATCTGCAAGAAGACGGGCCCTGTTGTACAAGAAAATATGCCGTCCTTGTGCAGGCAATCTATAAGATTCTAAAGATCGTTGAGGCTCTAGTCTTATGTCCTCACAGATTAAAAGCTGATCACTTACTGGCACCCGAGTAAGAGATGCCAAGCATGCCTGCACATGTTGCACCAATGTCCCATGTGGGCATTTCAGTTCAAATGATTGCCCAGACTCCGCCACATAAATTATGAGCTTGGCTGTCTCAGTGGAATCCTCCATAATCAGAATGTCCAGACGTGGATGATCCCTGTGAATATTTCATACAACAAATAGATAGCTATGTTAAATAAGAAAGATCTTGTCCTTAAAGGAACAAAGCAACAAAAAGAAAATATACAAATAAAATAATATAAAGGAAATAAATGGAGAAACCAAAAAGAATCAAAGGGGCAAGCAAAACAAAACATTAAAAGAATGAAATGATTTAACACTCTTCAAGAGTATCCTAAAAGGTGAGCCCAAAATTTTTTTATTGACAATTGCTTCTGCTGGTTTTTCTTTGTATACATGGGGATGGGGATGCACACATGATGATCATGTGCAAAGGCATGAAGGATAACTAATATCTCTGGGTGTGGGAGGATGAAGGAATCTGGCAGTGAGAGGAAGGTGGATGGGTTTGCATGGTATGGTAGAGGGGTGAGCAGATGAGCAATGTATGACACGTCAAGAGAACTTCCATCCCCCCCCCCCCCCCCCAGAAAAAAAAAAAAAATATATATATATATATATATATAAATAAGAATTTAACTCCCACCTTCCCTCCACTGTACCCAAAATTGTTACATGAGGAGATTGAGGATTGAAAACAAGGCATACCAAAAAGCTTCCTATGTACAAAAATTCAGTATGAATTTCATCTTCCTCTTCCTTTTCCTTCATCAATAACTGTTACACAAGGAAAGTAAGCAGGTAACAGCTGAAAACAAGACATGCCTATTCTCTTACCCTGCCTGAAAGCTGATTCTACAACTCCCTCCATGATCATATATCAACATTTCTGATGACCAGAACTTAACATTTTCCCTCCCCTCCCCACTTTCAAAACATCATCCATCACTGTATAACATATGTCCCTATATATAATATATGTCCATTACATGTTAAGAGACTCGGGAATCAGGACTGCCAAGCTCTTGCCCTTAACTACAAGCTTGCCCTCAAGTTGCAGGAGCGTCTCTTGAGCCATAGGTCCCTTTGTAGTCCCCCACTAGACACTTGCCACATACATGTGGAATACTTCATAGGTAAATCACATGTTGCCTCTGAGTGTAATAAAATCTCACCAGCTTTGGAGGTGGCTGCTCTAAAAGTGCGAGAGCCAAAAGTGTTAATAAGTTATGTTATATAGAACCCTTTTTAGGGTTGGCCAAGTTCACATTGAACTTGGCCCAAAAAATAAAGAATAAGTGTCTTAGCCTTTATAAATAGGCCTATACACATGTATATACTATAAAGGGGTCATTTAGGGCTTTACCCCAACAACCTCCCACTTAAAGGCATAAATGACTCCTTTAAGCTAAGTGACTCCCACCATCTGTATACATAACTGATGTTGTGCTTTGGGTAAGCATTCAGTGAGAACATCTGCAGGGTTCCATGATGTATGGACCTTAACCAATGTGATAAGGCCATCCTCAAGCACCTCTCGAATGAAGTGATATGAGCACATCAATATGTTTTGTGCGTGCATGGAACATGGCATTTTTGCCAAACATATGCCACTCTGGTTATCACAACCAAGCATAGATGCTCTGTCAGGCAAACCAAACTCACTGCAAAGAGATGCTAACCATATTGCTTCCTTGGAAGCCTCAGTGGCTGAAATATATTCAGCCTCAGTAGTAGACAAAGCAACAATCTTTTGCAGTCTGTTGCACCATGATACAGCACCACCTGCAAGAGTGAAAATATAGCCACATTTGGATTTCCGTGTATCCACATCACCTGCCATGTCAGAATCACAAAATCCCTTCAGCTCTAATGGGTCCTTTCCATAACTGAGGCATTTGTTTTTAGTTCCTTTCAAATATCTCAAGATAGATTTGACGGCCTCCCAATGAGCTCTACTAAAATTAGCCATGAATCTGCTCACAACTCCCACTGCATGAGCAATGTCTGGCCGAGTAGCAACCATAGCATACATAAGTGAACCACAAGCTGATGCATATGGAACACTCTTCATGTAATTGGCTTCATCATCATCTTTGGGACAGTCATCCTTGGAAAGCTTAACATGTGGCTGTAATGGCACTCCAAGAGGCTTAGCATCAGCCACATTAAATCTCTCCAGCACTTTTTCAATGTACTTTTCTTGGGATACCTGCAAAGTATGCTGCTGCCTATCCCTTTTTATTCGCATACCAAGAATCTACTCAGCTTTCCCAGGGTCTTTCATTGAGAATGCAGAGTTCAGCGGCTGTTTTAGAGCATTCAGCGTGCTCTTTTTCTTCCCAGCCACATATCATCTACCTACAGTACAAGAATAATTGGGCTGCCATCTTCATCCTTTTTGGTGTACAAACAGTGATCTGCATGGCTTCTTTTAAACCCATGTTTGAGCATAAATGCATCAAACTTCTTATACCATTGTCTGGGGGCCTGTTTCAGCCCATATAAGCTCCTTTTCAGTTTGCATACCAGATGCTCTTTTCCAGGAATGGCATATCCTTCTGGCAGTTTCATGTACAGCTCTTCGTCTGAATCACCATGCAAAAACACTGTTTTAACATCCATTTGGAATAGTTCCAAATCCAAGACAGCTGTGAGAGCAAACAACACACGTAATGTGGTCATTTTAACCACTGGAGAGAACACTTCTTGGAAATCAATGCCCTCCTTTTGGGCATATCCCTTGACAAGCAGC
>CM035436.1:131513610-131656110 GCA_020310875.1 Ceratopteris richardii
ACCAAAATAGCAAGTTTTTGGTTCACAATGAAACTCCAACTTATCTATTTTGATCCAATGATTTGAGGATCATCTTCCAAACTACTTGGGTGATTATTTGTGCTTCCTGGAGAGCTCAAGAGGTCTACTTTGCACTCCTTAACTCAATTTTGGCTGGTGTGATGCAGGAATTTGCAGCACCATCTCATCTCTGGAAGGTGTCCACCATCTCCTCCAACAGTGATATCAGAGCAACACCAAGGTAAAATGGGAGATGGATTTCCATCATTCATTGACAAATTGGATAGGGGCAATTATCCAGCTTGGTCCCTAAGGATGAAGGCTTACCTCCAAGGAAGAAGATGTATGGATACATATCTGGAGATGAAGAAATGCCAACCTTTAGAAGCAAAAATCAACCTACAAGACAGGAGCAAGAGAGACTAGCTCCATGGTGGGTAAAGGATGCTCTAGCCAAGTCTTACATACTCAATTCAATATCTGATTTTTTGTTACCTCGTATTAGGAATTGTAAGACTTCCCAAGAGACTTGGGAAGTACTATCTTCATACTTCTCATCAAATACAAGGGTCAGAAAGAACCAGCTTTGGATGAAGTTCACAACCTGAAGAAGCAACCAACACAAAGTGTAGTTGACTATGTGACCAAGATGAAGGATGTAGCTAATCAACTTGGGAGTATTGGAAAAGAAATAGAAGAGGAGCAGATAGTAAGGCAAATCATAAATGGTATCAAGACTGATGACAAATGGGAGTTTTTTACCACAGCAATGGACCTATATATGGACATGCAGATACCTGACTTCAATACATTAATGGGACAGCTCTTCACACATAAGACAAAGCTCAACAAGAATGGAGACACTTCTCGAGGTAATCAATATTCTGCCCTTTACACAGATAAAAATAAGAGTAAAGATAAAGGCAAAAGTAAGAAGAGTGAAGACGATGCAAGTACCTCTCAAGTGAACTTCACAGGTAGAGGAAGAGGTACTAGAGGAAGGGGCAGAGGAGGAAAGCAAGGCAGGGGGAGACCATACAATTCTTCACCTTGCAACATTTGTGGCTTGACCAATCATACCTCATATGAATGCTTCAAGAACACAAAGAATCAGAGAGGAAGAGGCTTGAACAGAGGAGGCTATGGACAATCAAGAGGAAGGTTCAATAATGGAGGAAACAACTACCATCACAATTACAACCAAGACTACAACAACAACTATCAATGAGGCTTCCGAGGAAGGAGAGATTACAACAACTATACAGATTATCAAGAGGATTCCCTATTACTCATGAATATGACAGTCAAGCAAGGTAAAGAAGCCAAGCAAGGTAAAGATGATGAGTACCTATTCTATATTGATTCTGGTTGCTCCAATCATGTAGCAGGCAATGTAGCATTATTGTCTGACCTTGAAGAACCCAAAGGAAAGCATGAAGTTCAAACAAGTGATGATATTAGGCAATAAATAAAGAAGATTGGAAATGTTAAAGCATCTGATGGTAACATAAATCTTCTAAGTAGGGTATTGTATGTATCAACAATAACCAAGAATCTAATCAGTGTTGGACAAATTGTTGAGAAGGGTTTACATGTTAGATTCACAAGGCATGGAGCATATGTGGAGGATCCTCAACAAGGCTTTAAGAGGACTGCAAAAGGTGAGGAATCTATTAGACTTTTTACCTTTGAAGTCGAAGATACAAGAAATATTGCTCTCTTCAATTATAAGGATCAAACCCTATCTGAATTGGAGATATGGCATAAGAGACTAGGTCATATAGGTGAAAGGACATTGAAGCAAATATGCAGGGATCAAAGTGTGCTTGGCATCCCAAATGTGTCCAGCAACACATGATTTACAAATGTGGAGCATGCCAATTTGGCAAGTCACATAGGAAACCATTCAACGAAAGAGGATACATGTATGAAGACTACTTTGAGCTTGTACACACATATGTGTGGGGTTCCAGCAGAGAGCCCTCAATTTCAGGGTCAAGGTATTATGTTTCATTCATAGATGACTATAGTGGGTGGACAATACTTTATTTTATGAAGCATAAAGATGAAGTCTTCACTTGTTTCAAGAAGTATTTGGCATTGATTGAGAATCAAACAGGTAAAAGTTTGAAGCGGCTCAGATCTTATGGAGGTGGTGAGTATTTCTCACATGAGTTTGACCGCTCCTTACATGACAGAGGCATAAAGAGAGAGACTACAACAAGGTACACTCCTGAACAGAATGGAGTGGCAGAGAGAAGAAATAGATTGATAGTGGCAGTTGCAAGATCAATGTTGAATGAGAAAAAACTTCCTAATTATCTGTGGACAGAGGCTGTTTCCACATCCACTTACCTAATCAATAGGCTTCCATCCAAGTCTCTGGATGGGATGATACCTTATGAGGCATGGAATGGCAGGAAACCTTCTTTAGATCATTGTAAAATCTTTGGGTGCATTGCTTATGCACACATACCCTCAGAGATTAGAGAAAAGCTGATCCAAAAGCTGAAAGATGCATATTTATTAGCTATGATCAAAATCAGAAAGCATATAGGTTATATGATCCCACTAACAAAGGATTTACAGTTCGTAGGGATATGGTGTTTGATGAAAATAACTCTTGGTTTGAGGATGATTGTAGGAAAATAAAGCTATCATATGATTTGGAAAATGATTTCCAAATCTGACCAAAGAAGAACCACATACATTGGAGGACGTCAACTCAGAAGATGAACAGATTCATTTCAAAGCTTGAAAGTCCAAGGGCAAAGCAAAGTTACAAAAAATTGGAAGACATTCCAGATTCATCCAATCAAACACTTAGAAGATCTCAAAGGGAAAGCAAGAAACCTATAAGGTATGGCTATGACACATCACTAGTCACCAAGCATTCTATATACATAGCTAAAAAATTTATGTCAGAGGAGCCATCTTCATTTGAAGAAGCCAACAAGAAAGAAGAATGGAGAGAAGCTATGCAAGAGGAAATTGAAGCACTTCAAGAGAATAGTACTTGGGATTTGGTTCCCAAAAAACCATTCATGAAGGTAATAGGATCAAGGTGGATTTACAAAGTGAAAAAGAACTGAGATGGCATAATAAACAGCTAAAAGCAAGGCTAGTAGCAAAGGGGTTTGCTCAAAACCCATGGAGTGGATTATGAGGAGACCTTCTCACCTGTGGCCAAGATGCCAACTATCAGAGTTTTAGTAAGTATTACTGCCTCAAAGAATTGGAACATGTACCAATTAGATGTTAATGGGTGGATCCCTGAAGAAGTCTACATGGCTCAACCACCAGTATATGAAGACAAAGACAAACTTGATTATGTATGTAAATTAAGGAAGACATTGTATGGTTTAAAGCAAGCTCCTAAAGCTTGGAACCATAAGCTTGTCACATACTTGCAGGACCAAGGTTTTGTTGCAAGCAAGGCAGATTCTTCATTGTTCATTAAGAAGACTAATTCAGAGATTATTTATCTATGTGCTTATGTGGATGATATTATCATTACAGGGAATGATGCCAATGGCATCAAGAAGATTAAAACCCAGACGAAGGAGGAGTTCAAGATCAATGATCTTGGATTGCTTACATATTTTCTTGGCTTAGAGATTGTTTATACAGACTCTGGTGTTTTCATTACTCAAAGAAAGTACATCCATGATATACTAGTTAAGTTCAAAATGGAAAATGCAAAAATTGTAGGTACACCCATGGAATTAAATCACAAACTCAGTGCTCGTGAAGGAGAACTGCTTGAAGACATTACAGGTTATCAAAGGCTTGTTGGGAGTCTCAATAATGCAACCCTAACAAGAGTAGATATATGCTATGGGGTGAGCACATTGAGTCAATTCATGCATACACCAAGAAAACCTCACTTGGAAGCTTCCAAAAGGATCTTAAAGTAGGGTACCATAAATGACGGGCTATTTTATCCATTCACATCTGACTTGGATATCAAGCTATACTCTGATGCAGATTGGGTTGGCTCAAAAGATGATAGGAGGAGCTCTGGCTACTTATCCTTTGCAGGATCTAAGTTAATATTATGGTCATCAAAGAAACAACCAATTGTGGCATTGTCATCAACTGAAGCTGAATATAGGGGCCTAGCAAATGCAACGCAAGAGGCAACGTGGTTAAAGCTACTCTACTCAGACTTGGGGCTACATACATACACTCCAATGATCTTTGGAGATAATACTAGCTCACTACATTTGGCTGCTAATCATGTATATCATGCAAGGACTAAGCACATTGATTTTGGTCAATTGTTAGCAGAATAAGAAAATTGTTCAGTTCTTGAGCAGGTGTAGTGACCAAAATAGCAAGTTTTTGGTTAACAATGAAACTCCAACTTACCTGTTTTGATCCAATGATTTGAGGATCATCTTCCAAAGTACTTGGGTGATTATTTGTGCTTCTTGGAAAGCTCAAGAGGTCTACTTTGCACTCCTCAACTCAGTTTTGGCTCGTATGAAGCAAGAATTTGCAGCACCATCTCATCTCTTGAAGGTGCCCACAATCTCCTTAAACAATGGTATATATATATATATATATATATATATATGTATATATATATATATATGTACATATATATATATATATATATATATATATATATATATATATATATATATATATATATATATATATATATATATATATATATGTATGTATGTATGTATATATATATATATAATAATAATATTATTATTATTATATGTATGTATACATATAGAGAGAGATGTACATACATACATATATGCATACATACAAACATACACACATACATACACACACACATACATATATACACACACACATACACACACACACACATATATATATATATATATGTATATGTATGTGTGTGTGTATGTATGTATGTATGCATGCATGGATGCATGTATGTATGTATGTACGTACGTACGTATATCTATCTATCTATCTATCTATATATATATATATATATATATATATATATATATATATATATATATATATATATATATATATATATATATATATATATATATATATATATATATATATATATATATATATATATATATATATCAGAGTTAATAAGGTGCAATCCGAACGATTAGTACGGTACGTATTAGTATCGTACTACGTACGTACCCTAAGATTTGGGGCTTCCCGTACAGAATTCATACGTTCATAAGGTACGAGTTTTTTTTTTTTTTTTTTTGCTAAAAAATTATATATTTCCTCTTTAACATGATAAACATCATGTTTATGAGTAAAATGCATCAAAATGTTTATGAGATTGGAAGCTCTCTGCATGTGAAAATTAGGGAAATGAGAATCCATCGACGCTTCGTCAGGTTTTGAAAGTTTTAAAAAAAAAATTGGTGCGAAATCGTACGGTACGTACGGATACGTACGGATCGAAAGGTACATACGGATATATCCGTACGACTACGAATACCAACTATGATATATATATATATTTTTTTTTTTTTTTAATTTAATTTTATATTCATTTATTTATTCTTTTCTTTCCTTTTCTTTTTTCCATTGTTTATATTATTTTTTTCCTTGTTTTCTATCTTAATCTTAATTTCTACCTTTTATATTAAGAAAGTAGACATGTAGAAAGGTATAGACAATTAAATCCACTTGTCCGTGAAAACTATAATATCCATAAAAAATAACCTTAAAAATGCACCATAGTTTGTTGATACGATACTTATTCATTACACTATTCTCCTTTCCTGATGTCAAATATATCTGTTTAGAGGATTCGAAGCAAAAACATGTAATGCAATCTTCCAACTCAAACCCAAATATCAACAAATTCAACTTCATATGTGTGGTTGGTAAAAAATATCCATGATATGATTGTTTTTTACTGGTTCTAAATGGAATTCTCGTGCAATCCTGATATCACTGTATGGAAGATACACACGACATAAGAAGGAAACAAATGGATTTCCATAATGGAGATATGAATAGACTTAAGCAAATTTACTGCTTCACACATCAGATTAGACCTCAATTTGATCATTGATGAATACATCCACAAACACTTTCACTGGGATCGATCATTTTACAGCAAGATTGATTTCATAACATTATGTAATCCATATCGAACCAATCTATTTCTCAACTATTCAAGACAATCACTCATCTGCAAAGCATGTTAATAAAAGTGCGAATCCACTTCGCCGACACGAATGATACTTCGACATGAGCATGAGCATAATAAAAAAAATCTAGCCACACATCCATCCATCCATCTATCCATAGATATGTCTATCCATCCTTTGATTCATCCATCCAGTCATGCAAACGGACTGTCTATCTATCCATCCATCCGAATGGAGCATCCATCTATCAGCCCATATACCCATCCATCTATCCATCCACCTATCCGTCAACTTATCTATCTGTCCATCTGTCTACATTCCATACATACACTGTACACAGATACATGCATTTACGCATAGAGACATACATACATGTATACATTTGTGCATACATGCACATGACATCCAATAACATAATCACATGTAGAGAAGAGACTTCTGGTGTAGGATCACAATCTCTGTACTCTCTGAATCAAATCTGAAATGAGATTCTATCTTTGTTTTTACCCTGAATGAACATGATCTATTAGAATTACTACTTCCAATCGATGTAGATAATCATTGAAACCTGATACAAAATGCAGAAACACGGTGCCAAGCGAAGCCCTACTGGGTTCAACTGATTGAACCTTACTTAAATGCTCTGGGTAGATTAAATAGATAAAGAAGCACATAAACAAAGATCATGAGATCCAATATCAAGCAATCAACAAGTGAGGCGTGGTTACTTGAAAGCTACATAGATCCTACACAAGAAAGCTATCCAGATAATATTTGACACTTCAACTCTGAAGAGGTAGAGATATACATGATATATTATCACATGCATTAAGCAGGCCTTTCATTAACTTTGAGATCTAATGCTTCCAGTTGAATTGTTAAAGGAAAAAGAGAACATAGCACAACGATAAAACAGAGCGCAAAGCAGCAAAGAACAAATTAAAAATATATTTTTAAAAAGCGCTCGCCTAGGGATAACTTACAATGGACTCTCTGTTTGCTCGTCTTCTTGCTTATTTCACGCGCAATTCCTACACAAAATAGACGCTATTGTTCGAGGAACTCCGATTGACGATTAAAGTGTTCACATCCTTTAAACGCCAGGGAAAACTGTATCTTTCCAAACGAATCATGAAAGGTACATCTGGAATCCTTCTCCTATACTGGGTCCTTACATCTCCTTTAGAGTGTTATCCATCTAAATAATAAACCATGCGCCTATTGTCAGTCCCCCTCGACCTCGCCGCAACTATCTAAACAGATAACTCGGGCTCAGATTTCCGGTCTTCGCGAGAGAAAAGCAGCGATGGATCAGATATATCTGAACGCCCCTGCGGGCTGCTTGCTTCGTTTTTCGTGTTCATCAATTATGACAAAAAAGCGTGCTTATGAAGGAAGCGCAAACCATTGACAATGCTGAAAACGAGAGTACTTTTGGAGTCCATTAAACAAAACAAAAAAAGTACAAGAGAGTTTTTTTTTTTTTTTTTTTTTTTTTAAATGGAGGTTCGGCCGAGGCCTACTCCTCCGGACTTTAACTTTGAAATTGCAACTGTACAAGGAAGGGCATAGTACCCATGGGACCCTCCTTATCCCACAAGAACAGGGGTTTACAAGACTGGGTTAAATGGCGGTCAACACTACCGCAGGGATAGACAAATGGTGGCACTCAACCACAATACAACATCTTTCCAGAGTACATGTCCCTTACATGTTGCTACCAGGGATTGAACCCTCGCCCCCGCCTCAAGAGGTGAGAGGCCCAACCACTGGGACAAGTACAAGAGAGTTATGAGAAGATGCAAGGAATCTTAATAAACCTGTTTTTTAGCTTTTTTTTTTTGCTTTATTTCTTTGAATCATAAACACTAATTGAATATCTAAATGGAGGACACTCTTTCAACTCTTCATTCTTTTGTCTAAAAAAAGTGAGGAAAATTTGCATGGAAAAAGTTTTGAAAGGGTCACCAAAGTTAATGCCAAAAAAGATCATAAATGGGCTCTTAGAACAAGAGATCAGAAAGTATGGCACAAAAAGCTTCGATGGACTCTTAGAGCAAGAGCTTGAAAAGCATGCCACAAAAAAACTTCCATGCGCTCTTGAAGCACTAGAAAAGTACGTCACAAAAAGCTTCCATGGATTCTTAGAGGAAGAGCTTCGAAAGCATGTCACAAAAAGCTTCCATGGATCTTAAAGTAAGAAGTTCAACGTGTCTGTTGGTGCTTTTCCATCATGGGAATTTAGGGGCATCCTAGAGAGGCTATAATTACAAGAAAAGAAGATATAATCATACGATGGAAATTCAAGGGCATCCTAAAAAGCCCCTCTAGTAGGAAAAGAAGATACAATTATACTTATGAGGTGAGAAAAGAGAAAAAAACAAAACTTTGGAAACTTTGATTTCAAAGTAATACCTCTACTCATTTTGCCGTAGGGAGCTCCCCCTCACTACTATGTAAGAAGATGGGGAATTATTATGAGTGAAGTCTCTTCTAGACATATTTGATTGTATATATTTCATGGTAACAATGTGAAATTGGAGTAGGGATCTAATGGAGAGGGTGAGTAATGTGTCGATCTCCTTTGTATCTCTACTACCCTTTAAAATTTATAAGAGAAAGGAGCATATCTTTGGTATCCAAGTGTTAATGAAGAAATAGAGGTGAGACATAGAGGGAAAGAGATAAAGAATCATTAATTCATAAAATATATGGAACTATAAGAAGTTCCTTTTTTAAAGTCGAACATCGACACATTGCAAATTGTACATCAACTAGACCATGTTGTCCCATATTCAATGTTTTCTTCGCAATATTATATGTCTCATTGTGTTGAAGTATGAGGCTAGGAGAGGGTTCTTATTCTGAAGTGAGAAACACCTTTCACATAATGACTCATTTTGATGCCTATAAGAGCAAAAGGGTGCTAGGATATTGAAATAAAGAGACATGTGAATCTAATTAGAAAATGCAATAGCCTCCTCATAAGAGCACAGGATACTATGAGTATGAAGTAAAAAGTGTGTTAAATGTTTCAAATACTATGAGGATGAAGTAAAAAGTGTGTTAAATGTGATTGAAACATGTAGCACAATTGCATGGGGTACATAATACCATGAATATCAACACGAATAAACTTTCCTATCAAAAAATAAAGGATGATATAGAGAGAGGCGTGAAGGAATCAAAATTGAGAAGGAGAACAAGAAGTGCCACCGCTAGAACCTCCACCATAAGAAGGGAAGAAGAGAAACTCGCCTTGCTAACTTCACGCCAATCTTAGGCTTCTACAATTGATAGGTGATCTCCTTTGACACACACATCCACTTAAGGCTCACTATGATAACTCTTTGGATTTTTCTCCTCTCTCTACATATGCATATAAGTATATATGAGCACATGTACATAGGTTTGGGAGGTCCCTCTTCCTTCCTTAACACTACCTTTATAGATGCCCCTGCTTCTTATTCGATTAATAGCTTGAAGCATGCCTCTTGAGTTCTTGAGAATGGATCATCTTGAAGGTTTGAGAGGTTGAGTCAACAACATACACTTTAGTTGTTTATTTCATTATTGTTTGTGCTTAAGTTTTATTTCGATGTTGAATTTGTAAAAATTGACCCCACTTATGTTTAGAGAGGTCAAAAATCCATGGTTTGATTATCTATATGCCTTGATCTTGTTGATGACATGATTGCTCTTACATCATTTACATTTGTATCTACATGAGTGCATCTCCATTTTGTATCCAGGAGGCACTCCATTTCTAGTTTAGTTCCATTCTATTATATCTCTTTTGTATTTGGGTACCTTTCCATTTGCTTTTACCATTGTATTCATTCTCCTTTAAAGGGAATTATCCCACATGAGATGTACTTTGGACAGCCCCTCCCAAATCTATATAAGGAGGGCCTCTCCCCCCATTTGTACTTGGTTAGAAGCTTGAGGAGCCTATTCCATGCTCTTGGCAAGCTCATTTCTAATCCATGTGAGTTTACCTATTTTTTGGTCTACTCACTTTGAGCCTCTCACACTCTTTCTTTTGTGAGTGCACTCTTCTTTTCATTTTGCTTCCGCGTGTGTACTCTCTACATGGTATTAGAGCATTAGGTGGAGGTCTTGGTGGTTCTTCTATTGATGATGGTTTTGGAGGTAGTGGTGGTGCTCTTGGTGGCATTCGTTTGCTGTTGAACTTGTTTCATCATCTACATCATGCTTTGAAATCATTTTGGATGTCTTTTGCCCTCCCACCCACCCTTTTCTACCACTTGTTCCACCCCTTGCACCCTTCTTTGTGTTCATTATGTTGTCCTTTAGTGACATTTTCTGGAGTTGATTATGGCTCTCACATATTTGAAGTGTTTATAAACACTATGGTAGAGAACTTTAATCCTCTCTATCATCTTATGGTACACTTTGTCACATACAAGTGTTCATAAACATGTTTGTGATGTCTTTACTTTGGCACTTAGTTTCTGGGTTCATCTCCATCATAAAGTGCTCATAAGCACTACTTTGTCTTCGTAAATCTGCATGAGAGCATGCCATAGAACACGTGTCCCTCGCATCCCTTGAAGATTGCAACATCCATTATATACTTGTAATCCATTGAGCGTTTGGCTCCTAGTACCACATTATGTTCATTTGAGATAGTAGAGAGGCCTCTCTTAGTTCCACTCTTCAGTTTGTATCTCAAAACCTATTGTTTTTTTTTTCTATCATCCTATGTGTCGTCTCTCCTATACAATGAGCTGCACAACCTCTTCGATACACAGGGAGAAAGGGGCATAAGCACCGAAAAGCAATTTTATCATATTCGTGTTGCCGACTCAATAGAAACAGTAGCAGTATATCAAACGATGGACGCACCACTTTCCACCCCTTCAACTTCGATTCTCTATAGTAGACTTCCGTAAATTTAAAGTTTGAACTTATCGACCGAAGCTTTGTACACTGGTGCCTTCAACAAAAACAAGTACAGTGAGGAGTCATGCTTCGAGGCAAACATTACGTACTCCACATCAGATGCATATGTGCAGCACTCACGATCTCGAAAGTTTGTTGATCATAGCTTAAAGTCCATTGCTGAGTGCTACATCGTATTCTTAAGCCCCCTCCAAGGTGTCTATCTCATTTTTGGTGCAAGTGTAGGGTTATTCTCCTCCTCCCTCTCTTTCCACCCCAACTCAATCTTTTGTGCAAATTTTGAATTTATGTTTGCAAGCGTGGTGTCTTATTTTCGACTGTGACCATGTCGACAATTTCGAATGCAATATCATCGAGTCGCTTGTATTTACCTTCATTCACCCCAATCTTTATGCTGAAAGATGAGCGACTCAACGACACAAACTACAATCTCTTGCAGGACACAATTAGAGCTTACCTTTATACAAATCTCTTATATGAGGTGTTGGGAATGATGGATGGACACTTCAAGAGAGTGAGTAGGTACTGCCAAATCCTGCTTTGTACCGGCCCTTTGATGCTTCAGAGTTGATAAGTGGACCTTCTTAGCTTTCCAATGACACCATAAAATAACCTATGTACTTTGGAAATGATGTATGAAAAGGTTGAATCAAAATAGACAACTTTGAACTTCAAGTCTTCAAGAAAACCTTCTATTTTTTGTTAGACACCTGCTGTATCTTTTGCTCAATATGACCAACATAGTAGGAATTGGAAAAATTCCTTTTAGGGGTATCTAATTAGCTTAGCGAGCTAACTATTCCAAGTGGAATAACTTAAAAAGATTAACTATGCTCAGAGGAATTAATTTAGCAAGTAAACCTTTACCCCCCATATTTTAGGACTGTTGCAGACTTTGACCAGTTGTCACCTCGACGAAATTTTCTCTGAAATGGCTGAATAGAAATCCTTCAAATTTTGATAGCATTTAGAAAACTTTGATCTGGTTCCAACAAGCTATAGATCTTTGAATTTGGTCGAGAGATGAGTGAGATATGATCTCCACAAGTTGACAGACTTTCAGATACTATGACAGAGAACTCAGAAATGAACAATGTAGATATATGTATTAATGAACACTTGTGTACAAAATCATTGGCTTGGAAACCATAGCCAAATGATGTGGTAAGGTGTAGGCTAGAGTGTAGGCCTTACATACATACAAAGATGAAGATGAAGAGCTCGGAAAGTGACTTACATACCTGCGACTTTTTCTTGGAAGTTTATATAAATGTTCACTTCCAATTTGAATTTGAATTCAAATTGTTGGCTCTTTCTAGAAAGTGATCCTCCATTATAGGAGATATTCCATCAATAAACTCCTAACTTTTCCACAAGTTCTTCTTGGTAGGTGTTTACAAAGATTCTAAGTCAAATATGACTTTTACAAAAGGATAAAATGGTAATCAACTATTAGCATTGATTCCTATGCATCTTCATAAGTGTATGAACTACAAGCCAAATGTGTAGGCTTGTGAATTGCACCAACAACTCCCCCTCAAGCCAAAAATTTTGTCTTGGTCTTCATTCTTCAGTCTTCATGTATATCCTGCAATCCAATCATTGATTTGAACCTGCAAATTTTGGTTCCATCCAATGCTTTAGTTAACAAATCTGCACACTGCATGTTGGTTGATACATATGTTAGTTGAATGTCCTTGCTTAATAATTTCTCTCTCACATAATGGTAATGGACCTATATATGCTTGGTCCTAGCATGATAAATAGGATTAGCTGCAAGGTGAAGTGAGCTTGTGTTATCTCCAAAGATCAATGGTGAGCTAGTATACAAACCCAATTCTGTATACAATAACTTGATCCATATGGCTTCTTGAGTGGCATTTGCCAATCCTCTATACTTTGCCTCTGTCAAAGATAAAGCAACAGTAGGTTGCTTCTTTGAAGACCATGATATTGGTTTATCACCTGCAAATGAAATGTATCCTGAAGTGCTTCTCCTATCATCCTTACATCCTGCCCAATTTGCATCTGAATAAATCTTGATATCCAAGTCTGAGGTGTATGGGAAATACAAATCATGATGTTGAGTGCCTTTGAGATACTTTAGAATTCTTTTGGCAGCTTCTAAGTGAGGTACCCTTGGCGTGTGCATAAACTGACTTAGCACACTAACTCCATATGCAATATCTATCCTTGTTAAGGTAGCATAGTTCAAGCTTCCCACTATACTTTGATAACCTGTAATATCATCAATGCACTTAGTTTTAGGTTTACCTCCATTGGAGTATTTGCAACTTTGGCATCCTGCAAATGAAACTTCTTCAACATATCTTGTATGTATTTTTTCTGAGTAATATAGATTCCAGAGTTAGTATAGACTAACTCAAGCCCAAGAAAATACTTTAGTAGACCAAGATCATTGATCTTGAACTCCTTCATCTGATTCTTGATTTGTCTGATTCCATTGACATCATTACCTGTAAGTATGATATCATCAACATATACACATAGGTATATTACCTCTGAATTACTTCTTTTGATGAATGAGAAGTGTCTGCCTTGCTCATGACAAAGCCTTGGTCTTGAAGGTATGTGGTCAACCTGTGATTCCATGCCCTAGGTGCCTGCTTTAATCCATAAAGAGCTTTATTCAATTTGCACACATATGTTACCTTGTTTGGATCCTCATAGCCAAGAGGTTGTGACATATATACCTCCTCTGAAATCCATCCATTCAAAAAAACATTTTTTACATCCAATTGATACATGTTCCAATTTTTAGATGCAACCACACTCACCAACACCCTGATGGTTGGCATCTTGGCTACAGGTGAGAATGTTTCTTCATAGTCAATGCCTTGGGTTTGTGCAAAACCCTTGGCCACCAATCTGGCTTTGTACGTGTTTATGACCCATCAGAATTTCTTTTGAGTTTATAGATCCATCTGGATCCAATTACCTTCATGGACTCTTTCTTTGGTACTAGTTCCCATGTGTCACTTTCTTTGAGTCCTTCAATCTCCTCATCCATAGCTTCTTTCCATTCTATCTGAGTTTTTGCTTCTTCATATGATCCTAGTTCTTCAATTGACACGTCTTTGGCAAGATAAACAGAATGCTTAGTAACAAGAGAGGTATCATACCCATATCTGATAGGTTTTTTGCTCTCCCTTTGTGATCTTCTGATTGATTGATTTGAAGATTTAGGTATGTCTTCAAGTTTCTTCATCTTGAGTTTGCCTTTGGACTTCCATGCCTTGAATTCTTCAAGATTGATAATGTCTTCATCATCTGAAGTGGTGTCTTCATTCTGAGTAGGTTCCTCCTTAGCAAAACTTGGAAACTCCTCTTCCAAGTCATAGGGTAGTTTAAACTTCCTGCATTCATTCTCATACCAAGAATCATTTTCATCAAAGACAACATCTCTACTAACCATGAATCCTTTATTTGAAGGGTTGTAGAACCTGTACCCCTTCTGATTTAGATCATATCCAATAAAGATACACTTCTCAGCCTTGGGGTCTAGCTTACCTCTTATCTGAGAAGGAATGTGTACATATGCTACACATCCAATATATCCTGCAATGATCAAGTGAGGGTCTCTTCCCATGCCATGCTTCATAAGGAGTCATCCCATCAAGGGACTTAGATGGTAACCTATTTATGAGATAAGTGGCAGTAGAAACACTCTCTGCCCATAAGTAGTTGGGTAACTTTTTTTCATTCAACATTGACCTAGCTGTTTCAACAATCAATCTATTGCTTCTCTCAGCTACCCCATTCTGTTCAGGAGTATACCTTGTGGTGATTTCTCTCTTGATTCCTCTGTCCTGTAAGAAAGCTTCAAACTCATTGGAGAGGTACTCACCTCCTCCATCTGACCTTAACCTCTTTAGATTCTTCCCTGTTTGATTCTCAACAAGTGCAAGATACTTTTTAAAACAGTTGAACACTTCATCTTTGTGCTTCATAAAGTACAATACAGTCCACCTGCTATAATCATCAATAAAAGATACATAGTACTTTGATCCTGAGATTGAGGGGTCTTTGCTTGGTCCCCATACATCTGTATGGACAAGTTCTAGGTAGTTCTCATGCATGTAGCCTTTCCTTGAGAATGGTAACCTGTGTGACTTCCCAAACTGACAAGCACCACATTTATATATCATGTGTTGTTTGGAAACATTGGGTATTCCAATTACACATTGATCCCTGCATATTTGCTTCAAGGTTCTTTCTCCTACATGCCCTAATCTCTTATGCCAAATCTCAAGCTCTGAAAGTATTTGATCTTTATAATTGTATAGTGCAATATTCTTTGTATCTTCTAGCTCAAATGTAAAAAGTCTACCTGATTTTTCTCCTTTAGCTATTCTCTTGAACCCATGCCTTGGATCCTCCACAGATGCTCCAAATTGGTTGAATCTAACCTGCAAACCTTTTTCCACAATCTGTCCAACACTCATCAAGTTTTTTGTAATGGTTGGTGCATATAGTACCCTACTCAGCAAGTTTTGATTTCCATCACAAGTCTTAACATTTCCAACTTTAACTATTGAGTGCTTGGTGTCATCACCTGTTTGTACTTGATGCTTACCTCTTGGTTCTTCAAGGTCAGAGAGTAGAGCTACATTGCCAGCCACATGATTTGAGCATCCTGAGTCAATGTAGAAGAGATGGTCATCATTTGTACCTGGTTTTGAAGTCATGTTCATAATCAAAAGAGAACCATCCTGCTCTTCTGTATAGTTGTTGTAGTCCTTTCTGGATTTGAATCCTCCTTGGTAGTTGCCATTGTAGTTGTTGTTATAGTTGTTGTTGTACCCTTGATGATGATTGAATCTTCCTCTTGACTGTGAGTATCCACCTCTTTGATGTCCTCTTCCTCTCTGATTCTTGTAGTTCCTGAAACACTCATCTGTAGTATGATTTGATAAACCACAAATGTTGCATGGTGAGGAGTTATAAGATCTCCCCCTACCTTGCTTACCTCCTCTGCCCCTTCCTCTTGATGATCTACCTCTCCCTGTATAGTTGGCTTGGGAGGTAGTGCCTTCATCTTCTATCTTCTTGTTCTTGCCTTTATCTTTAGACTTACTTTTATCAGTGTATAGGGCAAAAGAACTATTACCTTTGGATGTGTCTCCATTCTTGTTGAGCTTGGCGTCATGAGTAAACAATTGCCCCATGAGAGTGGTAAGATCTGGAATTTGCATGTCCATGTATAGGTCCATGGCAGTGGTGAAGCTTTCCCACTTGTCATCAGCTTTAATCCCATTGATCACTTGCCTTACTATCTGCTCTTCTTCAGTCTCTTCTCCTATGCTTGCTAACTGATCTGCTACATCTTTAATCTTAGTCACAAACTCTGAAATGGCCTGCTTAGGTTGCTTCCTTAATGTGGTGAATTCAATCCATAATTGTTTTTTTCTGGCTCTTGTGTTGGAAGAAAAATAGGATGACAAGGTTTCCCAAGTCTCTTGGGATGTCTTACAGTTTCTAATATGTGGCAAAAGAAAATCAGAGATGGAGTTGAGTAAGTAAGACCTTGCTAATGCATCCTTGGCACACCATGTGTTGAGCTTCTCATGTTCTTCCTTTGTTGGTAGTCCTCTGG
Source organism: Ceratopteris richardii (assembly GCA_020310875.1). Lineage (NCBI taxonomy): Eukaryota > Viridiplantae > Streptophyta > Polypodiopsida > Polypodiales > Pteridaceae > Ceratopteris > Ceratopteris richardii. Next base: position 131,530,279 of record CM035436.1, read on the forward strand.
TTTTGAATGAGGGCAATTCCTCATCTCCTGAGATGTATCCATAAAGACTCCTTCCTTGTAGGTATGTCTTCATCCTTAGAGACCATGCCTGATAGTTGTTCCTGTCCAATTTATCAATAAATGAAGGAAAACCATCTCCCATTTTACCTTAACTTGCTCTGATACCACTGTTGGGAATGATGGATGGACACTTCAAGAGAGTGAGTAGGTACTGCCAAATCCTGCTTTGTACCAGCCCTTTGATGCTTCAGAGTTGATAAGTGGACCTTCTTAGCTTTCCAATGACACCATAAAATGACCTATGTACTTTGGAAATGATGTATGAAAAGGTTGAATCAAAACAGACAACTTTGAACTTTAAGTCTTCAAGAAAACCTTCTATTTTTGGCTAGACACCTGCTGTATCTTTTGCTCAGTATGACCATCACAGTAGGAATTGGAAAAATTCCTTTTAGGGGTATCTAACTAGCTTAGCAAGCTAACTATTCCAAGTGGAATCACTTAAAAAAATTAACTATGCTCAGAGAAATTAATTTAGCAAGTAAACCTTTACCCCCGATATTTTAGGACTTTTGCAGACTTTGACTAGTTGTCACCTCGACGAACTTTTCTCTGAAATGGCTGAATATAAATCCTTCAAATTTTGATAGAATGTAGGAAACTTTGAGCTGGTTCCAATAAGCTATAGATCTTTGAATTTGGTGGAGAGATGATTGAGATATGATCTCCACAAGTTGATAGACTTTCAGATACTATGACAGAGAACTCAGAAATGAACAATGTAGATATATGTATTAATGAACACGTGTACAAAATCATTGGCTTGGAAACCATAGCCAAATGATGTGGTAAGGTGTAGGCTAGAGTTTAGGCCTTACACACATATAGAGATGAAGATGAAGAGCTTGGAAAGTGACTTACATACCCGCGACTTTTTCTTGGAAGTTTATATAGATGTTCACTTCCAATTTGAATTTGAATTCAAATTGTTGGCTCTCTCTAAAAAGTGATCCTCATTATAAGAGATATTCCATCAATCAACTCCTAACTTTTCCATGAGTTCTTCTTGGTAGGTGTTTACAAATATTCTAAGTCAAATATGACTTTTACAAAAGGATAAAATGGTAATCAACCATTAGCATTGATTCCTATGCATCTTGATAAGTGTATGAACTACAAGCCAAATGTGTAGGCTTGTGAATTGCACCAACATGAGGTAGTCAAAGGAACCAAATGAGAACTCTATAAGGAAAGTGATCTAGGAGCCTGGAATGTGTGGAATGTAAAAAACAAGCGAGTCTTAGGTTAATTACTTCTAGCTTGCGACAAGTTAGTAAAAGGCCACATAACCTCCTATAAAACTTCCTATGAGGGCTTGGAAGATCCTCCAAGACTTGTATGAAAACAAAACTCCCTCAAAGATTTACAACCTAGAGGCGCAGTTTCATAACCCATCCATTAGGCCCCAAGATCCTATTTCCAAAGTCATTGCCACATTTGAGGACTATCAACATAAACTAGCATTATGTGACCGCCAAGTTTGTAGTGGAGATATGAACATCCGCCTTCTCAATAAACTCCCTAGATCATATGAGACATTTTTAACCACCCATTATAATCACGGCCAAGTTTCTAACTTGGGAAGAATTTCGTCGACTTTGCTCCTCCATGACTCGCAAGAAAAGTTGGCTTTGTCCCAAAAGACAACAATAAAGGCTAAGGAACCTTCCACAAGGGAAAACATGGTAGTCCTAATACAAGCAATGCACCCAAGCAAGGATCCCACACTTCATCAAAGAAGTTTAGTTGCAGTAATTTTTGTGGAAAAACAGGGCACTTGCAAAAATTTTGCTACAAGAAAAAGCACATCTCAAAACCCTTTAGCTCCAAGAATCCATCAAAACCCTCTCAGCATAGGTCTCACTGCTCCAGTAAAAACCTGTTTACTTCCATAGAGTCCAATGCCCTAGTTACTTCAAGTTCATATGAAAAATGGATCTTTGATAGTGGAGCGACATCGCACATGTGTAAAGATCGGGATTCTTTTCAAGAATCTGAGCAACAACAAGAGTCTATCCATTGAAGGGAAAGGCAAAGTACAAATCACCAATGATCGAGGGGAGTGAAAATCATTATCTAGTCTATTATTTGTTCCTAACTTGTGCATGAATTTATTATCAGTCAAAGCCATCACCAACCACGATAAACAAGTGTTATTTGATAACACTTTTATAAATGTGATTGACCCTAAAACCAAAGACATCATTGCAAAAGGCATAGAAGAAAAAGGGCTCTACAAACTCTCCTGCTTTCTATCTAAGGAGTCACTTTCCAGCCTTTGGCATCAACGGTATGGCCACACTTCATATTTACCAAGGATTTCCTCATCTCAGATAGTGAAAGGATTGCCCAAGATTGGGCAAGTCAATGATGTCTGCCAAGCTTGCACCCAAGGCAAGCAACATAGGGCTCCCGTTCACAAGGAGGCTTCCACATGAGCTAGGAACCCTTTAGCCTTAGCCCACATGGATCTCTGTGGACCTATGAATACCCCTTCCCTTAGTCAATCAATCGACTTCTTCCTTCTAGTAGATGACCAATCAAGCTACATTTGGATATATATTTTGAAGTCAAAGGCACACACCTTCTCCAAGTTTCGAGAATGGATCACCCAAGTTGAGAATGAAGCATCCGAGACAATCAAGACTATTTGATCAGATGGCAGTGGTGAATTTATCAATCATGAATTTAAAAATTTCTTAAAGCAAAAAGGTATAAAAAGACAAGCCACTCAACCTCACACTCATCCCAGAATGGGGTAGCTAAGAGAAAGATCCGAAGTGTGATGGAAATGGTGCAAATCATGCTTCACAACAAAGAACTACCCTTCAAGTTTTGGGAAGAAGCAGTGCACACAGTCGTACACACTCAATCGAGGCTTCACTAGTGCATTGCACAACAAGACACCCTTTGAAGCCTACTATGGAAGAAATCCTTTGTCCATTACTTTAGAGTATTTGGAGTGAAGCATCTTTCCATGTACCAAAAGAAGATCGAAGTAAGATATAATGCAAGTCTAAGAAGCATATATTCATTGGCTATAGTGAACAATCAAAAGCATATAGATTGTATGATCTTGAGAACTATCCCATCACAATTTCAAATGATGTGATCTTTAATGAAGCTTCAACATACTCAACTAAGGATCCAAATACAAGTCCTAGTCCACCCATCTACACTTCAAAGGGGGACATAATCTTTTCAAAAGCCAACTCAGAGACAAGTACTTCAAACCAACCAAGAAGATCACAAGGGCTCATTGAAAAGCAGTAGTGAGAACAAAGTCATTAGGTAAATTATGCATTGATGTGTCAAATCCAACACATTCTAGAGCCTTCCAACTATAAAGAAGCTCAAGGACAACCTGAGTGGGATGAAGCTATGCAACTCGAAATGGATGCAATCAAGAAGAACAACACTTGAAAACTTGTTCTTAAGCCCACAAATCATCGTCATAGGAGTTAAGTGGCTCTATAAAGTCAAGTACAAATTACATCACACATTGGACAAGTACAAAGCAAGACTTGTAGCTAAAACATATAAGCAATAACATGGCATAGATTATGAAGAAACATTTGCCCTACTGCAAGGTTTTCCACTATAAGAATCATTCTAGCACTAAGTGTACATTTCAAGTGGCCCATCTACCAACTCGATGTTAAAAGTGCTTTCCTCAATGGAGATCTACAAGAAGAAGTATATGTTGACCAACCTGAAGGCTTCAAGTTTAAAGGAAAGGAAGATCAAGTCTTATCAACAGCTTGTTGGTTCATTACTCAACCTCACCAACACGAGACTAGATATTGCCTATGCAATTGGTATACTCAGTCAATTTGCACATCAGCCTCGTCAGAATCATTGGCATGCTGCTTAGAGACTACTTTGATAGCTTGCCCTCATCGGACATCATGGTCTTTGGTATAGAGGGGCATCAAACTCGTCGGATCTTCAGACTCAGATTGGGCTGGTGATCCTGATTCTCGATGATCTACTTCAGAGTACATATTCTTGCTTGGATCAGGACCTATCTCTTGGGCAAGTAAAAAGTAACCTACAGTTGCTCTGTCATCCACTGAGGCTGAGTATCGAGCATCGAGTTTCGTAGCATGTGAGGCCATTTGGCTTCGACGATTGTTATCTGACATTGGTGTTTTGTAGGTTACTGTTGGAACTGAAGGACTCACAAGGCAAGGAAGCTTACGAAGGGAGTCAGAGAGAAGAGAAGGCACAAGCAGACAGAGTAGTCAATGACGATCTGGCAAGTAGGCCAATATTTTTTCAGGACACTAAATCATATCAAAGAGGTGGACACACAAGGAGAAGGAGCAAGTAGGGAGCTCGAAGATATGTATGTCAAATCGTTAGAAGAAATCCCTACAACAATACTGATCTTCATCACTAAAAGCCATTGTAGATACCATTTCATATTCTTGTAGCTCCATTTTGTGCAAGCCAAGGAGTCCTTGAGCTTGAGGAGCATTTGAAGTAGCTACCTACCAATTTTCATAATTTTTAGACTTCGTTTGAGTCTTCAAATAGGCCCTAGAACCTAATTTTTAACTAGGCCGGACACTAGGTCTGGACACGGCCAAAACCTAGTCAAAAACTATAAATAGAGCTAGAGAGCTCATTTTTGAAGCTAGCTTGTAATTGATTTGAACTTGTAAGAGCTTTTTGAAAGTAATCTAAGAACTCCATTGCTTCTCACTCTTTGTCTTACCGTGTGTGCGTGTGTGTGTGTATGTGTGTGCATGTTAGTGTGCTTCTCACTCACACACTTGTGCCTTCACTTGCTCGAGGTCTTCATACCATCCTCATGTCTTCCCGGATTGACATTAAAGGAGGTGCTACTCACCACTGAGCTACACCAAATTTTGGTGCCGTTGCCAGGGATCGAGCCTTGAGGACGAGCGTGTGATGGTAAGATGTAGATTTGAGACATTGGCGTTGTAGGTAATTTCTTTACTCTTCTTATTTTTCTCTTTGTTATCTCATCACCATCATCACCATCATCATCCTCACCATATCCGATCTCCATCTCCATCATCGCGAGAATTTTCAGTTTTTGATCATATCACCTTCTCCACCTCATTTCCCTCATTCCACTTGTGAGAGAGAGCGAGAGAGCGATATTGTGTGTGTTGTTTTTGCATGTTTCTTGAGCTTTCTTGCAGGTACTTGCTGCATCATCATCTCCAGCACTCCGCACAGGTCCATTAAGAGCACTTGAGGGCATCCAAAGCAACGGTTTTTTGGCAAGCTTGAGAACCGGGTTCTTGAGTGTCATAAAGCAAGGGATCAACAAGTAAGGTTGGAATATTCTCAACTTCCTTTGTCAATTCCTAGCTTTGGCTAAGTTCGAGTAGTGCTAGGAGTAAGTCAGGACAACGATAGGCACGTGACAAGTCAAAGACTATCTAAGAAATCAAGTTCAAGAGATAACTTGTGTGTGACCGAGAACTTTAAAGGAAAAGAACTTAACGTGGGACGATCAACTTAAGTGCGGAAAATTAACTCAAATATTCCTGACGACGCGATATCAGACAAGATCATAAACACGATAACACACTAAAAAAGAATCAAGTGACTGACACCAATTGATCGGCAACGAGGCTGTACCTTGGGCAAAAATTGGGCTACTTAAATAGGCATATGAACCTTAGATCAGGACAACATCTAGTAAGAGATAGACAAAGTCTTAGGTCTTCAGAGGCTAGCGTTAATCATATTGCTAGGTCTTGGGCCCAGCAGTTGAGCCACCACTCACATTACCCTAGCTCTGAGACTAGTGAATCAGAGATGTCTCAAGGTATGGAGAGACCTGCGGGGGGTTCAGGTGTTCCATATTTGTATAGGGTGGAAGGCCCCTACAAGACGCAGCTGGAATACCTTAGGACCAACCGATTAGGTGCTAGCATCTATGAGGACGGCCTAGGAAGATCCGTGGTCCAGATTAAAAACCCGGACCAATCCATTGGACTAGAACACCCAGCTGTCAAGTTTGAAAACGGAGCATACTTGGACAAAGAAGGAACCATATATGTGGTCACTAGTCACCCAGACAGGACATATGAATTCGGGAATGTGATCCCTGAGACGGACATAGGTGACCTAGAGCAAGGGAACATAGGAGGAGAGCCTAGGACCCCTCGAGGGAAATCTGTGCTTACTAGAATCCTCAATCCCGAGTGGGTTCCCCAGGACAACAAGAGTATAGATCTGCTACTAAACCAAGAGACCGATGAAGCCTTTTGGAGGTATAAATCAAATAGGCCAAATGATGTAGGATCAATCGTGATCTATGAGTTCAAAGATCCTGATAGCCCAGGCAGAGTGACCTACTTAGATCACGCTTCAGAGAGGATCTTTGTGGTTACAGAACATGACAGGCATGCTTATACTTGGAAGGGTGAATTCGTTTTTCCCCAACCAAGATCGAACGTGTCCTATGGTCACCCGCGAGCTGGAGCATCCCAAGCTCATGGAGCTCAAAGAGACCGAAGTAGAGAGAGGCCAGAAGTAAGCTTTGCCAACCCAGGGGGCAGAGAAAGAACGAGAACGGAAACAAATAGAGTGGAACCTGAGGTACTTAGAGCTCCAAGGAATCAAAGAAATGCGGATGAGTTCCCTCTACCAAGACCTAGAGAGCACACAAGGACTTTGAGACCGACTCAGCTAGTTAAGTCCATGAAGAACTACTTCGATGGCACTAGAGATCCATATGATCATGTGGCTGAGTTTAGGCAAGTCTTAAGAGCTGAACAAGTGGAAGATCTGTTTACGCAATACAATGTCTTTGGTCTAACCCTTAGGAACACCGCCCTGACATGGTTTCAGCCCCTAAACGAGAGGCAGTTCAGGAGCATAGACCAACTTCTAGAGGCATTCATTATCGAATTCTCTAAAAGTGGCATAAGACATAACACTTCCTCGCTGATTCACAGCTTCAAGCAAACCCCTCAAGAAACCGTGAGACTTGCCGGAAGAAGATTTAGGCAATACCTGGAGAGATGCCCTGTCCCTGAGTTACCCACACCAGCTAAGCAAGTAGCTTTATTCTTGGATGGATTGCTAAGTACCAAATTGAGATCATATGTGTACTTGAAGGACCCTAGGACCATAGAAGAGTGTGTATGCATGTGCATTGACATCAAGGATAACCTAGGGGAGGAATTAGAGCTTTCAAAAATCTACAAAGATACTGATAGTTCTTCTAGCCTCTTTTCCACGCAATCCACATCTATTGAGGAATTAGCAGAGAAAGTAGCTCAGAAATTAGGTGTCACTAGCAAACAGATCCCAAGATTTGCCCCTGTGAAAAGATGCTATACTTGTGGAGGTGACCATATGGCGAATGTATGTCCCATTATGGCTCAACCCCAAGTAAGTCCTAGTAGTCAGTACTGCACCATAGAACGAAGATACACAAATCACACAGCACAAGACTGCCCATACAACAAACAAGCAGTTAGGCAAACCTACCCTCAGCCATACCCTCAACAAGGCAGATACTAGAGTCACCACAACAGTATACTAGGCCTCAGCAAAATTACCAACCGCAATATCAGGCCCAACTGAGACCCCAGCCAGTGCTAGCACAACAACCACCTGCTCCTACTAATGTGATTCTGGTAAAGTATGCAGCTGCAGAAGAAAACCTGAATAGAGCTATAGTCCCAGTAACACCATTTATTTCAGAAAGTGATCCCAGTGACCATAGCTTTGATTCTACGCATGTTGATAGTCCCCAGGCTTACTACATGCAGTCTCCTGAACATGGTGAGTCCTACTACAGTGAGGAACCAAGTGAACCTAATTGTGAGCCAGAGTATGCTAATGTCATGTACGCAAACCCCAACTCTAGACCTCAACCTAGGCAGGTAAGACCCCCATTTCCTAGAGGACCATGCTACAGATGTCAGGGAGATCATCTCATTCATGATTGTCCCTTGCCTCCACCTACACAACCCCAGTCAGTGACGATCCAGGGCTATTGCAACGAGTGTGGAAAGGAGCATCTCTTACGAGACTGCCCAAAGAATCCTAATAATATGCCAAAAATCACTCCTATCAATGTCGTAGGGTTAATTGTAGACTCCACAGGAAGTGTAACTTCCACTGCACCAGTGCAAGTGGTTACTAGAGCTCAGGCATTGCAGCAAAATCAAGGGGTAGGCCAGGACAAGAGCCCAGACGCTAGTGAAACTGAGAGCATAACCAAGAAGAGGACTAGAGCCTGGAGAGATAGCCACGAAAGAATGAAAAGGCAATGGGCTAAGAAGATGAGCGAACTTGAGGAAAGCCTAAGAGAAACAAAAGCCAGGATAGTTGAACTTAAATCTCAAACTCCCTCTCACACTACCCCACCTCCACCATTCCCATCTCCATCTGATCCACCACCTTCCAACCCGCCTCATGCTACTCCACCACCCCCTAGAGTAGGATCAGTCCTAGCAGATTCCACTCCCAAGGACCTAAACATGATGCTTAAAGCATATCAAGCCAGACTCCAAGAAGGGCCAAACGTAACTGATCATGAAAAGTGCTACCCTAGAGCAGAATTAGAGCTTGAACGAACCAAAATCTGTGCTAAAATGGTGGAGTTGGCTCAAACCATGTTTGAAGCCAGTCGCCTCTTTAACATCTCTAGTTCAGCTAAGATGCAGTTGCACTTTGAAGGACTGTTAGAAAGAATAGAGAGGCTGATTGCACAATCAGAAAAGGGACCCGCCTCTCAAAATAAGGGCAAGGCAAGTGAAAGGGCAGGTCTTCCTGCCCAGGAAGCCTATGTGCCTAACTCTACGGAGCCAGACACATCATCTTCTATGAATCGGTTCACACCCGAATTCCTACGAGAGATTCAAGAAGACAAATGGGCTAAAGAAAGTGAAGTCCCTCCTCCTATTGAACTTGTGGATGATGCACACGACCAATTCCCACAAGACATCCCATCCATTTATGAGGAGCAGGAGAGCACCCAATCTCAGGAAAGATTAGACTTTGAGTCTAACTCTCTGCAAGAATTACCCCACTTCACAGGCCCATGGGAAGCTAAGTCTACTTGTATGAGAGCACCCACGATCGTGGTACGAAATGAGGACTCAGTCATACCTAGGAACACAGAGGTAGTGAAAAACACGAAAGTACAGTGCAACCTCACCTTAGAAGAGCTACTCAAAGTAAGGCCAGAGCTATGGAAACATGTAGCCAAACAAGTACCAGAGATAGCAAAACCTCGTTCCCATGTAGGATCTCATCGCACAGTGCCAGAGATACCTTTGGACAAGATAGGAGACATGAGCGAAGGTGAAGAAGGAAACACCTATCTTCCCATTACCCATCAGGGGTACACAACCAAGGCAATTCTCGACTCTCGTGCAGGAGTTGCAATTGCTACCACTTCCCTATGGAAACATTGGGGCAAGCAAGCACTCAGGCCCACTAGGATGAAATTGCAAATGGCCGATGGTCACATAGAGAGGCCCCTAGGGCTGTTAGAAGGAATAACTCTCACCACATGTGGTGTTGAGTTCGAGCATACATTTGCTATATGTGAATTTAGCAAAAATCATGCCTATGAAATGATCTTGGGACGACCCTTTATGCGACAGTTGCAAGTGGTACAGGACTGGGGAACCAATTCCTTGTACCCGCAACACTTAGGTGTTACAACCAAAGTGAATCTCAAAGATTACTCTCATAGAGATGTCCCTCCTATCCAATGGAATCCCCTCCATAGAGCCAAAGATGATACGGAATCGGTGCATTCCATAGGATCAGGATCCTCATGGATGCATGGAGACACCCACTTATGGATGTGCAAAGTAGCAGTAGAAGAAGAGAAGAGAGAAGAAGCCAGAGAGATAGGTGCAAAAGAAACACATAGATCAATTCAAGACCCAGCCTATGCACCTGTAGTCTTTCCTGAGGAAGAATTTGAACCCCACGGCTGGGCAGAAATCCTAGCAACAATGGATGTAGCCATCAATGAAGAACAATGGACACCTCACTGTGATGAGGATGGCTATGACATTTCAGTCTTCTCCATAGAGCCAATCATGGGAGAGGTAGTGTTAGAAGAGTGTGAACCTAGCCCTGATGCATTTGAGGATGCAAGTGACTCCGATCTAGAGTCAATCATTATGGACCCACCTTTTGCATCAGATGAAGAATACTTCTATGAAGTAGAATTTCAACCCCAGAGGCACGGAGAGCTTACAAATGATGTAAGGCTAACCACACATGTGATCCCGAAGGAGGAAGGAAAGAAAAGAAAGAAGAGAGAAGTCACACCAAAAGAGGAAGAATCTTTGTTTGAGGTCCCTGAAAATTTTAAGAAGTATGAGATAGATGACAGGAGGGTAATGATCAGAATGCCTAAACGAGAGGCACAATCAGGAGAGGCCTATGATAACAAAGAAACCACCAAGAAAATAGTGGTAGCCCTAGAAGAAGGAGAGGAGAGATGCACGTACATAGGCCATGACCTAACAGAGGAAGAAGAGCATGCATTAATAGCCTTGCTAAGAGAATACAGAGATGTATTCGCTTGGAGTTACAAGGATTTGAAAGGTGTAGACCCGGACATATGCTCACACACAATCCCCATGACCTCAGAGGCCAAACCCTCCAAGCAAAAGCCATACACATACAATGATAATTATGCTGCTAAGATCAAAGAGGAGATAGATAGACTGGTTGAAACTGGATTCATCTATGAAATTGAGCACACTGAGTGGGTATCCCCCATTGTAGTGGTGCCCAAGAAAAATGGAAAGCTGCGTGTATGCATTAACTTGAAGAAGGTCAATGCAGCCACAATTCGAGATAACTATCCGCTTCCTATCACAGAGTATCTCTTAGAAAGAGTAGCAGGCAAGGAAGTGTACAGCTTCCTTGATGGATTTTCGGGCTACAATCAAGTAGCCATAGCTCCAGAAGATCAGCATAAGACGGCTTTTGCCACTGAATGGGGCATATTTGCCTTTAGAGTAATGCCATTTGGGCTTACCAATGCACCCGCTACCTTCCAGAGGCTGATGTGCCATGTATTTAAAGAGTTCCTGAGGAAGAACTTAGAAGTCTATGTTGATGATCTTTGTGCTCATTCCAACATTAGACAAACCCATATTCCTGAACTCAGACAAATCTTTGACAAATGTAGAGAATATCAAGTCTCCCTGAACCCAAAAAAGTGTGTTTTTATGGTCAGGCAAGGCAAGATTCTAGGACACATAGTGTCAAAGAATGGCATATCCACTGATGAAGAGAAAGTGAGATCCATAGCGGAGCTACCTAGGCCAAAGAATGTCAAGGAAGTACAAGCTTTCATGGGACATTGTGGTTATTATCGACGGTTTATACACATGTATGCCATCATAGCAAAGCCTCTTTATGGACTTTTGACTAACTTTGAGTGGACTGATGAATGTGAGAATTCCTTCAATGAGCTTAAACGGCGATTATGTTCAGCACCAATCTTGACCACACCAGATTGGAATAAGCCTTTCCATGTTCATGTAGATGCATCCAATTATGCTATTGGATGTGTATTGGCACAACCTACGGGCGAAGGCAATATGGATCTTCCAATTGCCTATGCTAGTAGAGAATTGAATGCAGCTGAACGAAATTATACCACTACTGAGAGAGAAGGACTAGGCATGGTATATGCGGTTAAAAACTTTAGACATTACTTGCTTGCAAATAAGTTTAAATTTTTTACTGACCATCAGGCACTGCTATATCTCGTGAACAAGCCATGCAATACAGGAAGATTAGTAAGATGGTTTCTCTTGCTAATGGAATATGATTTCGAGGTTGTGGTAAGGAAAGGGAAGACTCACTTGAGAGCAGACCATCTCTCTAGGCTCACATCTGGAGAACCCCCACAAGGAGTGTCAGATGACCTTCCTGATGCTTACTTGTTTAATTTGGAAGTGGTGCCACAGTGGGCTAAGCCATTAGTGCCAGTATTGACATACGGGCCTAACCACCCAGTAATAAACACATAGGATAGAGAGGTAGTAAAAGCCCAAAAGTATCACATCATGGCAGGTAGTATGTACAAGCACACAGATCAAGGGATCTTGGCTTGTTGTGTGGAAGAGGATGAGTACGCTAAATGGTTGCAATTAGCACATGTAGGTGCATTAGAGCAACACTACTCAAAGCAACGAACCCTATAGACACTAAGGAGACTTGGAGTGCATTGGCCGACTATGGAAGCTGATGTCCAAAAGTTGTGCAAGGAATGCCCAATCTGCTGCACTAAACCACCTGTGGAACATGCCACTCTTTATCAAGTGTCTATAGTGCCAGATTGGAGTGAACCACTAGTATCCTTCCTGAGGACGAAAACATTCCCTCCAGACATGACTCTGGCTAGGAAAAGGAATTTTGAACAAGAAGCCCTGGATTACTCACTCATTGGTGATAATCTATACAAACGTGGTAAAGATGGTTACCTCAGACTATGCGCCCATGAGAGTGAATATCTCAAGATCTTGGAAACTGCTCATCAAGGTGTAGCAGGAGGACATTTTGGACCAGATCGAGTGATTAAAGCGATCCTATTTGCAGGCTTGTGGTGGCCGACCCTTCACATGGATGCACATACCTATGTGAAAAGGTGTGATGTCTGTCAGCGAACTCAGTATCCTATACGCAAAGATGAGATGCCACTGAAACCTATGATGGGTGGACGAGCATTCTCTAAGTGGGGAATAGACTTTGTAGGTCCTATTAATCCCCCAGCTAAGGGTTCTCATGCTGAATATATCATTGTGGCCACGGATTATCTAACCAAGTGGGTAGAAGTGAAAGCTACCACGAAGAACGATGCACAAACAACAACTAAGTTCTTATTTGAGAATGTGTTCACTAGATACGGGCTACCTATAGAGCTAGTTAGTGATAGAGGCACTCACTTCTTGAATGAAGTTATTGAAAATCTGCTCCAAGAATTCTTGGTAGTACATAAGAAGTCTGCCCCCTATCACCCTCAAGCTAATGGCCAGGCTGAGAGCACCAATAAGATCTTATGCAATGCACTGACGAAATTAGTGAACAATAAACACTCTGATTGGGACAAACAGCTACACCATGCTGTTTGGGCATACAGAGTTGCCTATAAAACGGTACTCCAAGCCACTCCCTTTCAGATGGTATTCGGTCAAAATGCAGTGCTACCATTGGACTTCCTGATACCTACACTGAAAGTAGCACATGAGCATGAATGGACGGGTCATGAACTCTCTTCGAGGATTCTTGATCTGGAACGACTAGGTGAAACCAGACTAAGAGCGGCAGCGGGAATATATGCAGCTAAGAAAAGACAGAAGGCATACTTTGATGCCCATGTTAAGGATAAAGGATTGAAGGCAGGAGATTTAGTTTTAGTTTACACATTGAAGCAACATGCAAGAAAATTAGAGAAATGTGGCTCCGGACCCATGATCATTAATAGAATCTCAACAAGTGGAGCAGTGCAACTAGCCACATTAGAAGGCGATATTCTCCCGAGCTACATAAGCGGATGCAGAGTCAAGTTATATGAGGAACCTCTGACGAAAGAGATGCTGAGTCGACTCAACACTGCTAAGAAACGCAAAGACGAAGAAAGACAAATTCGAGAAGAAGCTCAAGCAGAAGCATTGGAACGCATCCGGAGAATGAAGTTGAGGAGACAGGGTAGAGAGCAACCTAGGATAGATGCATATGCAGATCAAGGATATCACGTGGCTATGTGTGAAGTTTCGGGTATTAGCTCTCATAGGATAATTGATCGACGTCCTTTTATAACCTTAGAGATAGGACAAGGAAAGGGTGCAAGGACTGTAAGAGCCTTGATTGACTCAGGTGCAGCCACTATAATTGTCTTACTGTCAAGAGTTGAAATTAACCGTCAAACCTATAGAAGCATATCTCATAGGATTGGGAGGTGTGGAAACCCCTTTGCATGGGCAAGGTGGAACTTCCCCTCTATATTCAAGACGAAGCAATGACAGTCAAAGTACTAGTGTGTCAAGATGAGGACCTCACTGAGCCTCTTGTCTTGGGTCAGGACTGGATCTATGATCATGCAGTCAACCTAAACCTAAGGAGTGGACTTCTTCAGGTATGGGTGAATCATAGTCGAATTACCATTGAATTGGAAAATGAGGCACTCAAGGCACTAAGTAAGGCACGAACTCTTGGTCCTTCCAAGGGCACACATGAAGTTGACAATGCTATTCTTGTCCAAAACTGTATGATGCAGAAAGAGGATTGTCTCAACAACGGAGTCAGGGATAAGATGACACTCCCTTCCTTTCCAAAGGCCAGAGGGATGCAGCAACCAAAGGCAGATCAAATACAGAAGGAGCAGAGTACTACCTATACTGGAGGCCAAAAACACGTGCGAAGCAGAATATCTCAACCATTGAAACAAGTGTGGGTGCAGAAAGGCGAACACCCTGTTGCGACCATGCCAACCCCACGGCCAAAACCTCTTATTAGTAATCAACAACACGACACTAATAAGAAGTCTTTCATAAATTCTTCTGCGAAAGTGAAGTCTATTTGGGTACCCAAGAAGTCGATGAAGGCCAGCCCACAATCACGACAAATCTGGGTGCCTAAGGCTTGCTTGCGGGCTCAAATAGCTACACCGAGGCCACACCCGGTACAACATGTTTCACTCACTCGAACATCAGATGCCCATGCTTATACATCACGCACGGGCACATATTCTTCCATGAGCACAAGTAGAATCACTTGTAAAAGGGTCCCTTAAAAGCCTCATTTTCAAGTAGATACCCCTATCAAACTCTTTAGAGTCTCCACAAAATCAAGATCAAAGCCCATCCATTGCATTTGGCAACCTAAAACTTGTAATAAACCCCCAAACCCCAGTTGTAAATCCATGCCCACCTACTAAATACATCACTCTCTCACTACATCATTCCACTTAGCTTCTAGGTCTACCCAATTCCTAACTACACGCACAAGCACCGAGCACTTAACAACCTACTAATCTCTCCCGAACCTCATGTTAATGTTGTAATGGGGACAAAAACGGTTCTATCTTGTCCTTTACAATGTTAACACATGTTTCTATATTCTCACAGAGTCAGGAGGCAAGAAGTAACATGGCAGATACGGCAGGAACTAGCTCCTAGGCAGGCACCAACCCCCAAATCGTGGACATTGAGAGTCTTCCCATTGAGGAGGAATTGAAGGAGCGCCCAGTGGCATTGAGGGCATTACACGCCATACCGATTCAGAATCCTCCTCAAGGGCACACAATGCCGGTTAGCAAAAATTCACATTGGTTTAGTGATGTGGCAGGACCTCTGGGTGAAGGCACCTACATGTGGGAGGCCGAGATAGAATTCAATGGGCGCTGGGGCAGGTATCACTTCTTCACCAGAGAATTTGAGAAACTGCAGAATAATGAAGGACTGAAACCTATATGGAAGAAGGGGGGACTCTACGATTACTTCAAATTCCAATTGCCAAAGCCCGACTTTCTAAGATGCTCATATTTGGTTAGTACCCTCACTCCGAGCAAAGACAAAAAGGGATACAACACCTTCGTCCTCCCATCTCTCACGAGGGGCAATGAGCTGAAGCGCTTCAGGCTGACTATCAACTTGGTAAGGGAAGCTCTAGACATGAAGGGAATGCACATTCCCACTGAGAAGGAGTCCATGGTTCCCGACAATATGAAGAACAGGAATCTGACGAAATTAAAGGACATGGTCGCAATGACACCTACGATTGCAATTCATTTGCGCATGGTCATGCAGCATTTCACATTCCCCGCTCAGGAGAGGTTCACAATGCCACCCAAAAAGATATGGTTTAGTCTATACTTGGCTGACACTTTTGATTTGACAATCAATATGCCCCACTAGATTATCGACCAAATCCACTTGGCTCATCAAAGGTGGTATAAAAAACAAAAGTATGTACTGTATGGATGTTGTGCCCTCACCAGCATTGTGTATAGATGTTTGGCGTATGATGTGCCAGTGCAAAGGGCACTCATTTGGACCAGGGTACAGGAGTTTCAATGCAGATTATCAACCGCAGGGCCACCCTCCAAGAAAATGAGAGGCACTGTTCAGATGCCCTGTGCACAAGCCCGCGGTGCAACGCTGACACCTGAGACAACTCCACGACTTTCAAGGCCGGTACAACCCTTCACTATCAGATTACCAAGACACAGCACTGATGGACCGAATCTGGTGTTCCCACCTGTACCAACCGACCTAGAGTTTCCTCACGGATTCACATTAGAAGACCTAACTGATGAGGAGGTTGCCAGAATAATCGAAGCTGTTAACGCAGAAGTTGAGGCAGAGCAAGCTAGTGGACAACAAACTGCTACAGACCAACCCCATCCCAGACAACCAGATGTCGTCAATGTGGAGGGTGAAGAAGAAGAACAAGAGGAGGAACATGGTGGACAATCCGAGGAAGAAGAGCAGGAATATGATCAGGAAGCTCTGCAAGTACTTGAGGGTGCCCCGGCTTATACGAAGGAATTGAAAAAGCTCTATGATACCATCAACAGGGTTCAAGAGCAACATAGACTGTCCCTCGCAGCAGGAAAAGCTCTCATGAACCAAATCCTTGAGGAGGAAGGAGTAGACGAGCAATACCGCGCCACACTGGATATGATATCTGATGCTTTAGGAGTACCTGAGACGGTGCATACCGCCCTTGCACAATCACGAAGAACGGAGCGAAGATATGGCAGATGCCCCCCACGATCAGGAAAACAGATGAATGTATTAGTGTCAGAACCACAAGGAACATCGACAACCACGGGCACTGCACACACCGTTCATGATACTGAGGAAACCCATACATCAAGTGCACCTCCGTCACCCCCTTTGCCACCCCCGCCTCCAACTCCACCACATTCACCTCCTACTACCGGTGTAACCACTACTGTCACCGCCTCCGAGTCCACCCTACCGAAGCACAGACCGTCAGTCAACCCACACAACCCACACACCCTATCTCCACCTCTCTTGTCTATACGGCCACTGACACAGTAATTCTAACCGCAGCCACGGAAAACCTCATTCCCTCGATCACACTTCCTGGCAGTTCGTATTCACAATTGCACACACCATTGTACACTTTCACCACTATCACCGCACCCACAATTCCCATGTTCACAATCACTCCCACCACTGCATCCACTTTTGATTTTATGGACATATCACCCACCTCCGCACCTCTCCCTCCCCCCATACACCCACCATCTCCCATTCCTCCCCCACCCACTTCACCATTTTCCAGCATCGCATCCACACTCCCCTTCCCCTTCCCCTTCCCTTCTGCATTCAACACCCTTCCCGCATCCACCCCTATTAATAACGCATTTAATAATATGTATCAGTGTATGTCTCAACTACAACAGCACTACCAGCATCTTGATAACCAACATACGAGACTCTTCCGCAACCATGAAGAACTTCAAGCACGATTCATGGATCTAGAAGAAGAAAAACGGCTACTACAACAACAGTATGTCACTTTACAGGAACAACATGAGCAGTTAGTAGCCAATCCACCCCAGTCGGATGCAGAAGAAAAACAACAAATGGATGATCTGCTACACTCCCAGATAACAGAGAATCTCAAGCTTCGACGCAACCTGGCCCTCTTACGCAAACACATGTCTACAACACCCGAGGAGAATAAACGACTACAGAAACAAAACGAAGAAAACTTGGAAGCAGCAATGGAGGGTTCCCCACAGGAAATCGACCCAGATAAATTCAAGGCCATCCCCTCAGCGAATATGCAAATCGTGTTGGAAACCCATGCCGACCTCCTGGATGCCCATGCAGCATTAGAAAGAGAAAGAGATGACCTATTAAAGCAGCTGGCAACCCAGCAGGAGTCACCAAGCAAAGTCACAACCGCAGCTGACACGTCTGAAGAAGTCGAAAAAATCAGAGCAGAACTAGAAGAATTACGAAGTAAAGTCATGCAATACGAGCGTCAACCTTCTCCCCTTGTAGAGCCCGAGCCTGAAGACTTAGTGCCAATTGAAGTAGAGGAAACCTTTGAAGACCCATACGTTCCCATGCCTGCACCAGGGGGCAAGCAAACAGAAGAGGGCATGGACACCATCGAGATCGAGGCTCCTGAATGGATGTAGAGGTTAGAGAAAGTGGCCACAACCCATGATGACAAAGTGGTAGTTCAGATAGCGTCTATGTCACGTTTGGAAGAGGTAGTCATAAAATCGGATTACTTTAGAAACCTCTCCCATCATAGATGGATCGGCACATCCGACGATTTGTATGTTCCTTTCTGTGTCTTAATGGCGGATTACAATGCTGAAATCAAGCACCACACCTCAAAAGAACCAACCTCGGCAACACAGTTTGCACCGGATGACATCCCAGCAAGTGCCAAGCAGGGGAATATACATCAACCTACGTGGAGGATTCGTCTGCTGGAAACCTACCCTGAGATGGTAAGGACATGGAATAACATGCCTTTGTATATCAAATACAACCCATGCTACTGCCCTGTATTTCGAAGAAGATCGTGGCCGGAATACACAAAAACTGTGCTGACAACCAAAGGATGTGAGAAATGGCTCAATTATGTCTACTTAGCACCACCTAAAGGCCAACCTACCATAGGATATATGATTTTGACGATTCGCCATTGGGGGGTCCGGTTCAAAAATGTACCAGATGTCATGGCCCAAATGTGCCTTAAAATTTTTGAACTTATGTTGGTCACCTTCAGGATCTTCAAGAATGTCAAGGAACCTCATCTGTCAGCTCTTGGATTTAATGAAGGTAATCAGGACCTTGTCTACGACATGAGCGCAACACCATCTATTAATGTTGTATATGCATGGCATGCGTGTATAAAGTATCTACCAGCCTGCTTCAAACAGACGTTTGAAGAAATGTTTGTCACGGGATTCTGGGAATATCATTCAGAGATATTCATTCCCAAACCATCACATTTATTGCAGTTGTTTGCGGTGGAACAAGCTCTCCATTCAGAAAAGTTACGTATACCACATCCAGAGGTTCTCGGGCCGGTAGATTGGGATGCTCTACTCACGGACTTGGCCAAAGGGTTGAGAATTGCAGAACATCACTTAGCACAAGACGTTGTAGAATACTACATCCAACAACCCACCCAACAAGGGTCTATCAAAGACGACAGACGCGAGAGAGGGGGGGTGTTGGAACTGAAGGACTCACAAGGCAAGGAAGCTTACGAAGGGAGTCAGAGAGAAGAGAAGGCACAAGCAGACAGAGTAGTCAACGACGATCTGGCAAGTAGGCCAATATTTTTTCAGGACACTAAAGCATATCAAAGAGGTGGACACACAAGGAGAAGGAGCAAGTAGGGAGCTCGAAGATATGTATGTCAAATCGTTAGAAGAAATCCCTACAACAATAGTGATTTTCATCACTAAAAGCCATTGTAGATACCATTTCATATTTTGTAGCTCCATTTTGTGCAAGCCAAGGAGTCCTTGAGCTTGAGGAGCATTCGAAGTAGCTACCTACCAATTTTCATAATTTTTAGACTTCGTTTGAGTCTTCAAATAGGCCCTAGAACCTAATTTTTAACTAGGCCGGACACTAGGTCTGGACACGGCCAAAACCTAGTCAAAAACTATAAATAGAGCTAGAGAGCTCATTTTTGAAGCTAGCTTGTAATTGATTTGAACTTGTAAGAGATTTTTTAAAGTAATCTAAGAACTCCATTGCTTCTCACTCTTTGTCTTACCGTGTGTGCGCGTGTGTGTGTATGTGTGTGCATGTTAGTGTGCTTCTCACTCACACACTTGTGCCTTCACTTGCTCGAGGTCTTCATACCATCCTCATGTCTTCCCGGATTGACATTAAAGGAGGTGCTACTCACCACTGAGCTACAGTTACTTTGTACATGCATCCGCACAAAAATCCAATCAACATGGCCATCACTAAGAATCTAGTATTCCATGCTCAGACGAAGCACATCGAGATCCAGTACCTTTTCATCTGCGAGTAGCTCTTATCTTAGGAGATTACTATGGAGTAGTGTACCTCTTAGGAGAACCTAGCGGACATGTTCACGAAGGCTCTACCTCTAATTCTGCTCCAACACTTGATGGACCTCCGCAGCATTTAGCCACTCCTACATGGAGCTGGAGAGGGGTTGTTGACGACATGATTGCTCCTACATCATTTGCATTTATATCCGCATGAATGCATCCCCATTTTGTATCCAAGAGGCACTCCATTTCTAGTTTATTTCCATTTTATATTGTATCACTTTTGTATTGGGGTACCTTGCAATTTGCTTCTACCATTGTATTCATTCTTCTTTAAGGTGAATTATCTGCCCCTCCCAAATCTATATAAGGAGGGTCTCTCCCCATTTGTACTTGGTTAGAAGCTTGAGGAGCCTACTCCATGCTCTTGGCAAACTCATTTCTAATCCATGTGAGTTTACCCATTTCTTGGTCTACTCACTTTGAGTCTCTCATCTTTTGTGAGTACACTCTTCTTTTCATTTTGTTTCTGCGCATGTACTCTCTACAAATCTAACACTCAAAGTCATTTTTCCCTTCACCCAAGGCATAAAAAGAGAGGTTTTTTTTTTTTGCAAAGTTTTCCTTTTTTTTTTTGCAAAGTTTTCCCCTAGACAGAACACTATCTTGTATTGACTTCTCACAAAATCACATGGAAAACTTTCCAAAGCAATATCTTGAGCTTGGGATGTCCAATGGACATGTTTCCAAGTGAATGTTGGGGTTTACATGTTTTGAGCGGATCTATATGCTCAAAATCTTTAGGATCCTCACAAGTTTGCAAGATATGACCCCCTTGCATTATCTTTAGGAGGTTTTCAAACTTGAACCCATGTGAATGGAAAGAGTAAGGTATAAAGGGAAGTGGGGAAAGAGGATGATTAAAAAGCTCTTAAAAAGCTTCAGGAGAAACCCACCACCATAAGGAAGAAACAAGTGAGATGAATGGAAAAGGAACTCAATGAACAGGATCAGGAAGAACATAAAAAAACCACCTTGAGAAAAGAGAAAATGGAAGGATGAACATCAACAAGAAGACAGCCATGTGGAAAAAAGAAGGACGAATTGTTCCATCTCATCATCAATACTCCACACAAGAGTACAAACTTTTTCACATCATTTGCATCCATTCACAACTACATCATTCTAGCTTCTACTGCATACTACAACACACCACTCCAAGAAAGAGCTTTGAGCACATTACTCTTCATATCTTCAAGGCTATTATTGTTGCCCATTTCGTGTCACTTCATTACTCCAAAGAATAACTTTAAGCACTCCACGCAATACACACATCCTCAAAGCAACATCTTCAAACCTTCATAAGCGTTGGAGTTAGACATCTGTGGAAACACGTGAACAACAAAGGAGGAAGAAGAAGCTTGGAGCACAACACACAATACTGAATGTATTACCACTAGAATGTACAAAGCTAAGTAACCCATTAGGGCTATAGGCATATATACAATCCGAGGAAAAAAAAACCTCCTAAAGAGGGAAAAAGTGCCCCGACGGTCCTAGTGTGTTCACACACACTAGCCCAATCAGAGTCAAAAAAATCATGCAAATCTGGTGGTAGTGATCCACCCTTGGGATAAAACAACCTAAGTAGTCGGGTACTACTCAAGTAGCAAAATATGTGCTTAACCACTTGACAATGCTTGACACCTGGGCAATGCATAAATCTACTCATCTGTGAGACAAAAAACTGAATATTTGGCCAAGTATGCATAAGTAAAGCAAGAATCCAGTAGCTTGTTGGTAGAGAACAACATCAAATGCATCTCCAACATCATGAAGACTCAATCGTAAACTTGTCTCCATAGGAGTGGCAATAGGTTTACAATCTTCAAGGCCAAAACGCTACAATAATGTGTCAATATATTTCATTTGATACAAAGCAATTTTGCCATCAACATGCAAAAAATTGAATGCTCAAATAATGATGAAAATGCCCCAAATCAGGCATCTCAAATGAGTCATGTAAATCAGCCTTAAAACCAGCAATATGCTTCTCATGAGGACCAGTGAGCAGCATGTCATTGTACACAACAATGATCAGAAGCACATCATTAGCATGCTTAACATATAAGGTGCTTTCATTTGGAGTGCTCTCAAAACCATGTGCAATCAGATAGGCATGTATCTTTTCATACCAAGCATGTGGTGCTTCATATAATGCCTTCTTTAAACTGCACACCTGGTTTTCATGCCCTTTCTGCATAAAGCCACGGGGCTAAAAAACATACACTTCTTCATGCAAGTCACCATTTAGAAATGTTGTTTTAATGTCCAACTAATGTACATTCCAACCATGATGAGTTGCAAGTGCACAGATGCTATGAACAATAGTCATTCAACATGTAGGTGTAAAGGTCCCATCAAAATCAATGCCTCTTTCTTGCGCATAACCCTTTGCAACACGCCTAGCCTTATATCTATCAACTGTTCCATCAGGCTTACACTTACGCTTGTATACCCACTTAGTGCCAATGGCCTTCTTACCAAGAGTCAAGTTACATAAAAACCAGGTATCATTTTTGATGATCAAACAAAACAGGCTCTATCTCATCATAGAGACTAGAGGCAGCCATAGCATAGCAATCTCATGCAAAAGAGGCACTATGAGAGCCTCAACGAGTATGGTATGATAGAGGTGCACCTAATTTGCTGTCATGCAAAGTTTGCGCCAACCATTTTGGCATAGTTTTTGGCTCCTCAATATCAGCTCTCTCATCAACAAGTGCATTATGTAAATTTGCATCAAAAATAAAATGATCTGCATCATCACATGAAACTTGTAAAGGATGAGAAGTTGCCTCATTAGGATCATCACTAGACTGTCCACCTGTAAAAAGAGATAGCAAATCATACATGTCTTTGGAGCTAATAGATGTCCCTTTCGTTCATGAAAGTAAAGGCTGAATAGCATCTTCCACAAAAAGAACATCATGGCTAACCAAAATGCATTTAGTCTATGGATGATATGGATGATGAACTTTGCTTTCAGAATTGTACCCAACAAAAATACCTTTTACTACTTTATCATCCAATTTCCTGCGATGTTGTTCAGACATTAATGCATATGCCAAACAACCTATAGTGACCTCAGGATTGTTTGAGTTTGAGGTCTATAGAAGCACACGAACAACACAAGGAAGAAGAAGAAGCTTGGAGCACAACAAAATACAAAATATTTACCAAGTGAATACATGTTAGGGTTATAAGCATATATACAAGCCAGGGAAAAAAACCCTTAAAGAGGGAAAAAAGTGCCCCACCAGCCCTAAATGTGTTCGCACACATCACTACAAAAATATATGAATGAATCCTCCCTAGGAGTGATGTAGTGAACAAGAAATTGACACTCATGTATAAGGAAGTGCACATGAGCTACCAAGCATGAACCAAAAACCATTGATGGACATATGAGTGTCATAGCAACCAATGCAGTTTGAGTTAAAAAAGCATGTGAATCTAATGTTAATGATCCCCTTTGGGATAAAACATAACAAGTAGTAGGGTATCACTCAAGTAGCAAGAGATGCACTTAACCACCTCCCAATGCTTGACACCTCGACAATGCCTAAATGTGCTCATATGAGAGAGAACAAGATGAATATTAGGACAAGTTATACATAAGCAAACCAAGCATCCAATATCGTGCTCATAGAGAACAACATCAAATGCATCTCCAACATCATGAAGACTCAACCTTAAACATATTTCCATGGGAGTGGCAATAGGTTTGCAGTATTCAAGGCCAAGACACTAAAATAATGTGTCAATATATTTTGTTTGACACAAAGTTACTCCCCCATCAACTTTCATAAACTGAATGCCCAAGTAATGATGGAAATGCCCTAAATATGACATCTCAAAAGAGACATGTGATCAGCCTTAAACTCAACACATTGATGATATGCTGCTTAGTGGTCCTAATGAGAATCATATTGCTGAATTTACAACTAATTTGCATGCCTCTTTTGAGATGTTAGATTCGGGGGATGTGCATCAGTATTTGGGCATTCAATTTATGAAAGTTGATGGAGGAATACCTTTTTCTCAAAAAAATATATATTGACACATTGTTGCAATGTTTTGGCCTTGAGGATTGCAAACCTATTGCCATTCCCATGGAAACAGGTTTATGGTTGAGTCTTCATGATGATCGAGATGCATTTGATGTTGTTATCTATCAATAGGCTATTGGATGTTTGATTTATTTATGCATAACTTGAATTGATATTGAGTTTTTTGTCTCTCATATGAGACAGATTATGCATTGCCGAAGTGTTAAGCATTGATAGGTGCTTAAGCACATCTTTTGCTATATGAGTGGTACTCGACTACTTGGATTGTTTTATCCCAAGGGGAGATCCTTACTGCTAGATTTAAATGCCTTTTTTTACTCTTATTGGGCTGGTCGCTATGACATTGGTGTGTCAAGTAGTGGTTTTTGCTTCATGTTTGGTATCTTGTGCATATCTTGGTTGAGCAAGAAGTAGCCTAGTGTGGCCACTTCTAGTGGTGGGATTGAGTATATGGAAGCTTTCATAGTGACTATTAAGTGTGTGTGTGTGTGTGTGTGTCTTAGATGCCTTTTGGTTGATTTGGGTGTTGTTCAGTCTTCTACCACCACCATCTTTACTAACAATCAAATCATATTGTCAGTTGTGAGGAAGCTTGTGCTCCATGCTCACACAAAGCACACTGAGGTGCACTATCATTATGTTAGGGAGGGATTGTTTGTTGGAGAGATCATTTTGGCTTACATGCCCACACATGATAATATTGTAGACCTTTTTACAAAGACTCTATCTAGGGAGAAGTTTGAAGCTTTTCAAAAAGGTTTGGGCTTAGTTCCTTTTATGGATTGATTTCTTTTTGCATAGCCTCACACTTCCTTGTACTTGAGTGCCAACTGTTTGTTCATTGCATCACTATAAGGGGGGATTTGTTGGTGTATTTTGGTAGTGATGTGTGTGAACACACTTAGTACCATCGAGACACTTTTTCCCTCATAAGTTCTTTTTCCTCGGCATGTATATACACCTATAACTCTAACATGTCATTTATCTTTGTGCATTTACTTGTATTATATTTAGCCCAAGCTTCTTCTTCTTCTTCTTCTTCTTCTTCTTCTTCTTCTTCTTTGTGTTGTTTGTGTCCTTTGACAGACCTCAAGCTCCAATAATTCTTCCCTCTTTATAAAACATTTTTTTCCTTGAAAATATAGCCAGATATAATAAACTATAGGCATACCTTTGAGCCTCATGTTCTAGTCTAGAAGAACTATGGTGCATTTACCTTATCTTCTATATGAATAGAGGGGAATCTATTGTTTGCTCCTTGCCCAAATGATTCAAAACTATAGCTAGTTTTGCACATGAAGTTGAATTCTCCTTCTCAAGAGCTCAACGATGATACCCTATGAGTAGAAAATCAAGCCTAGGCACTTCACAAAGTACTCCACATAGAGGCTACAAAATACGTAAAAAACACAATACACATGGAACACGAAGACCAATTTCGTAGGTGTTACAAACATAGTCGAACTTACAATCTATGGCTGACCAAGCCACTATATGTTTTATTAAGGAACATATACAAAAGTGTTCAATGGCCATTTGGCCTTTCAAATGGACATTACCAATAACAATCTCCCACTAAAGGCCAATATGGCCAAAGTGACTATGCGAGAAAAAATAAAGAATGATAAAGAATCCATGAGTGTAAGTATACAGAATATACCTCCCACCTGATGGGCATGTTAAACAGTATACAAGTAATTGTGTAAGGTCATCAATCAAGTAAGCCCCATCAAGCGACAACAGTGTCGAAAGCTATCCTATGGTAGAACTTTAGTCAAAGCATCTACAACATTATCTTGAGTATGAACCTTCTCAAGAATAATGCACTCAATGGCTAAGCAGTCTCTAATGAAGTGATACCTCACCTGAATGTATTGGTCTTTGCATGATAGGCCAAATTCTTAGCCAATGCAATGACACTCTGACTATCATCGAGTAAATGAGGTACATGCTGAGGGTAGACTACCTGTCAACTCAGGTTAAGCAAAAAACTGAGGTTCACTAGAAATGTTCCCAATCACTACTCGAGAATCATTTGATAGAGATACTTGAAATACAAAGAGCATGCAAGATAGTATATGCAAGAAGATATGATATGCATTCAATGGATACGTACATAGAGAGATATCACCTTTATAAGGTGGCTATGTGGAGAAAGGCATGCGGCTGGAATACCTATGTGGCTTATAGCACACTATTGAGGTACTTTCTGATAACCATTGGTGAGAGAATGACCAGCATATGGTTCTACACCATCGCTTTGTCATCTCCATAAATTTTCACATTCAAAACACTTTTATATATAGAGATATGTGCATGGGTGTTTGTGTCTCTTCACCTACCCTTGCATCTTCTCTTACCTATTGACCTTTCACTTCTTGTCCTTTATCTTTCCATTGCCTTGGGTGACTTTTGGTGCTTCAAATCACTCCATATGGCTAATGTCAGGACTTTTTATAGTATTCCACTTCTTTAATCATATTTTGGCTTTTATCTAAGCCATAAATAACTTTTACCTTTTAATTCAACACTCTACTTTAATGTTATGAGTGGTCTCTATACTTTCAAGGCCTAGCTTCTTTTTGAGCTTACATGAAATACATAAATGATGAAGAGGTAATTAATGAGAGGTGAGTATGTGTCAAGCCTCACAATTGGACCTTGCACAAGTACTATAAATCTCAACACTCCCCTCAAGCTACAATTGGGAGTCCATGCTATTCTCCATTTCTTGTCCTCTTCATCCTTTTGCTTCTTTTGCCCTTGTATATCTTCCTTTGATAGGTTGGTGATCTTACTTCTTTTCTTCCAAGCTTCTTTGGCTTCTTTCTAGCTTCATGCTTGCTTCTTTGGCTTTTTTGCAAGAGTTCTTCTTGAATCCATAGCATAAACATTCTTCATACAAGTTTTTACAATAAAATGAGATCACCTTGGCTACATATACCTTTGTTGCTTTTCTCTCTTCATTCTTGTCCTCTCTTTGCAAATCTCTCTTCTTTTATTACTTCATGGCTTCATGTCTTCTAGGGTTGCATGCTTTTCTTTGATCCTCCTTTGTCTTTGGATCATCCTCAGCTTTGCCTATGGTTGCAATTTTCCTTGCACCTTTTGATGTCATCATGGTTGTTATGCTTTCTTCTAGCTTGTCTTCATGACTTCTTTTGTGCATCATGGTAGCTATTTTCCTTCTAAGCACTCCTTCCATAGAGGTGGCTCATCCTAGTGCTTTGAAATTACCTTTTGTGGTTGCTCTTACTCTTTCTTTGAGCTTAGCTTCTTCTCTTCCAAATCTGAGATTTGTGTTGGATCCCATTTCACTTCTTTGCACTTGTTTTGGATGTTCCAATCCTTGCAAGCTAACTCCACCTTGCTTCATAATCTTTTCTTTGTTTTTCATGGCTGATTATATACCTGCAAAATCGTCAATGGACTGATCATACATGAAATCTTTCATGAGTTACTCTTCATATGAAGCATTCATAGCTTCCACATCTTCCAAGCTTTCTTCATCACCTAGAAAAGAACACAAAAAATTCTCAATGTAAATAATGGTGCCTCTTGCACCTAATAAGGCTTTCCATTCCTCTTGGGATAGTCTTACTTGCCTTTACATAGGCTTGCCACTCCTCTTGGGATGGTTTTACTTGGCTTTACATAGTCTTGCCACTCTCTTTGGTGGTTTTACTTGCCTCAACTTCACTAGACCTTCACTTGGTCTTTGGTGCTTCTTGCACCTAACATGGCTTGCCATTCTTCTTGGGATGAAGCAATTCACAACCAACAGTTGCTCAACTTCAACATTGATAACCTCTTTTGAGCAAGTAGCAATTTTTGAAAGCTCACAAATACACCATTATGCTGGAATCTAGGGAAGAAGTACATACAAAGGGACTAAAACTTTCAAAGGCTAGCAGGGAAAAAATTAGGAACAAGACAACCCACCCCACTACATTTGGAAGACAGCCCACTCTTGTTGATACATGATGGACACTACCTCTCAAAATACTACATGGAATACCCATTCAAACAAGGGTTTGTTAGGGACAACATACTCGAGAGAGGGGGAGTGTTGACACTCAAGGCCAAGTGCAAGGTGCAAGAATGCATCAAAGAAGTGGACACGCAAGAAGAGGGAGCATGTAGGGAGCTCCAAGAAGTATATGCCAAATTTTCGGAAGAAACCCCTATAAAAATGGTGATTTTGATCATTAAAAACCATTGTAAACATCATTTCACATTTTTTTAACTCCATTTTGTTCAAGCCGAGGAGTCCTCGAGCTTGAGGAGTATTGGAAGTACCTACGTATCAATTTTCATAATTCTCTAATTCCATTTGAGCCCTCAAATAAGCCTTGGAACCTAATTTTTAACTAGGCCAAACACTAGATCTGGACAAGTCCAAAACTACTCAAAGAACTATAAAAAGAGCTAGCACTACAAGAATAAAGGGGCCATAGCGATGCCCCCAATTGAAAACAAAAGCAGAGAAAGTTGCCTATGTGACGATGGTGTCAGACAACATCGCATACATGAAACTCCATGAGAGAAATAAAAAAAATAGATAATTTGCATCGAATAAGAGACGATGAGCATTGCATAAGAGATGTATATATTATTCATCGCTATCTGTGTCGAATTTTAGTGACTATGTTAATGATGATTGCACACTAGATGCGAAGGAGCGATCGAATGAGCAAAGGTACATGCACATACATACACACATATGCATACACACACATGCATACATACACATGCATATACATACACACATATGCATACACACACATGCATACACACACATACACACATATACACATATACACATATACACATATACACATATACACATATACACATATACACATATACACATATACACATATACACATATACACATATACACATATACACATATACACATATACACATATACACATATACACACAAAATCATACACATAGACATATACACATACACAAACACATATAGATACTTGCACATATACATACACATACATATACACACATGTATACATACACACATCCATACACATGTGTATGCATACATACATAGACACATGCATACACATGCGTATGCATACATACATAGACACATGCATACACACACATGCATACACACACATATGCATACAGACACATACATACACACATATACACACATACACAAATGCACACATATATGATATGCATACACACACATTTACAAATGCACACATATGCATACACACACACATACACATACACATATAGGTACTTGCACATATACACATATACATACACACACATACACCCACTCACAAAGACACACACACATACATTCACATGCATACATACACATGCATATGAATACATACATAGACACATGTATACACACACATGCACATACACACATGTGCATACATACACTGCATACATACTCACATGCATTCATACGCACACATGCATATGTATACATACATATACACATGCATTCATACACACACATGCATATGTATACATACATACACACATGCATATGTATACATACATACACACATGCATATGTATATATACATAAACACAAGCACATACACACACATATGCCTACACACATACATATATACACATATACATATATACACATATACACATATACATATATACACACACATAGACACACATACACTCACATGCATACATACATATACACACAACATATAAAACTATAAATGTATATATATTATGTGTGGATATGTGTATGTGTGTGTATGTATGTATGTGTAAATGTATATATATATGTATGTGTATGCATGTATGTTTGTATGTATGCATGTGTATGTGTGGATATGTATGTATGTGTATGTGTGGGTATGTATAAATGTATATGTGTATGAATATGTGTATGTGTATGCATGTATGTGTGTGTGTATGTATTTATGTATGTGTAAGTATTTGTATGTATATGTAAGTGTATGTATGTATGTGTAAGTGCATGTATATGTGTATGCATGTATGTATGTGTATGTGTAAGAGTTGGAGTTAGACGTCTTCGGAAGCACGCAAACAACACAAGGAAGAAGAAGAAGCTTGGAGTACAGAACACAACACTGAATGTATGACTAGAGAATGTACAAAGATAAGTTCCCCATTAGGGCTATAGGCGCATATACAACCCAGGGGAAAAAAATCTCCTAGAGAGGGAAAAAAGTGCCCCAACGGTCCTAGAGTGTTCACACACATCACTACCTAAAATATCAACAAATCCCCCCTGGGAGTGATGCGGTGAACAAGTAGTTGGCACTCGTGTATAAGGAAGTGCCAAGCTATGTGGAAATCACTCCACAAAAGGAACTAAGCCCAAAGCTTTACGGAAAGCTTAAAACTTCTCCCTAGGCAGAGCCTTTATGAAAAGGTCTACAGTGTTCTCCTGCATGGGCACATATGCCAAGCTAACTCCCCAGCAAAGAACCTCTCCCTAACATAATGATAATGCACCTCAATGTGCTTAGTGCGAGCATGGAACACAGGGTTCCTTGCAACTGCCAATATGCTCTAACTGTCAATGAAGATGGTGGTGGTAGAAGACTGAACAACACCCAAATCAGCCATAAGGCATCTGAGCCACACACACTCAACAATCGCTGTGAAAGCTACCCTATACTCAGCCTCACAACTAGAAGTGGCCATAGTAGGCTGCTTCTTGCTCAACCAAGATATACATGAGCTACCAAGCATGAAGCAAAAGCCACTAGTGGACACACGAGTGTCATAACAACTAGCCCAATCAAAGTCAAAAAAGCATGCAAATCTAGCGGTAGTGATCCCTCCTTGGGATAAAACAACCCAAGTAGCCGAGTACCACTCAAGTAGCGAAAGATGCGCTTAACTACTTGCCAATGCTTGACTCCTAGGCAATGCATAAACCTACTCATCTGTGAGACAACAAACTGAGTATCTAGGCGAGTAATGCATAAGTAAATCAAGCATCCAAAAGCCTGCTGATAGTGAACAACATCAAATGCATCTCCAGCATCATGAAGACTCAGTTATAAACCTATCTCCATAGGAATGGAAACAGGTTTACATTCTTCAAGGCCAAAACACTGCAATAATGTGTCAATATATTTCATTTGACACAAAGCCATTCCACCATCAACGTGCATAAACTGAATGCCCAAATAATGATGCAAATGCCCCGAATCAGACATCTCAAATGCGGCATTTAAATCAGCCATGAAATCAGCAATATGCTTCTCATGAGGACCAATAAGCAGCATGCCATCAACATACACCACCATGATAAGAAGTACATCATTAGCACGCTTGACATATAAGGTGCTTTCAGCCGGACTGTTCTCAAAACCATGTGCAATCAGATAAGCATGTATCTTTTCATACCAAGCACGTGGTGCTTGCTTTAAACCATATAATGCCTTCTTTAACCTGCACACTTGGTTTTCATGCCCTTTCTGCACAAAGCCATGGGGCTGAAAAACATACACTTCTTCATGCAAGTCACCATTCAAAAATGCTATTTTAATGTCCAACTGATGTACATTCCAACCATGATAAGTTGCAAGTGCACAGATGCTACGAACAGTAGTCATTTGGCAAGTAGGAGCAAATGTTTCATCAAAATCAATGCCTCTTTCCTCCGCATAACCCTTTGCAACAAGCCTAGCCTTATACCTATCAACTGTACCATCAAGCTTACGCTTCAGCTTGTATACCCACTTAGTGCCAATGGCCTTCGTGCCAGGAGGCAAGTCACATAAAGGCCAAGTACCATTCTTTATTATAGCATCATATTCAGATTGCATAGCAGCCATCCAATTTTTTGAATTTTGTGCTTCATCAAACGAAACAGGCTCATTCTCATCACAGAGACTAGATGCAGCCATAGCATAGCAATCAGATGCAAAAGAGGCACTATGAGAGCTTGAACGAGTACGATATGCCAAAGGTGCATCTAATTTGCTGTCACGCAAAGTTTGCACCAGCCATTTTGGCATGGTTTTTGCTTGCTCAATACCAGCTCTCTCATCAATGAGTGCACCATGTAAATCTGCATCAGAAATGGAATGATCTGCATCATCACATGAAACCTGCAAAGGCTGAGAAGTTGCCTCATCAGGACCAACACTAGACTGTCCACCTGTAAAAAGAGGCAGCAAAGTATCATACATGTCTTTGGAGCTAATAGATGTCTCCTTAGTACATGAAAGCAATGGATGAATATCATCTTCCACAAAAACAACATCATGGCTAACCAAAATGCGTTTAATATGTGGATGATACAAATGACAGCCTTTACTTTTAGAACTGTACCCAACAAAAATACATTTAGCATTTTCTCAGTTCCTAGGAAGCTCTATGGTCTGAGTCTAAGGAATAGCATGAATTACCATTATTGAGTCTGCGTCTGAGTACGTAAATGATTGCAGACTCTTTTTTCAATGGGATAGTAGAGCGTCGCACATTGTTGTATGAACAAATGGTATTCCATTGTGTTAAGAAATGGAACTTTAGTTGAAAGCACCGTTAGCCATTTGAGAGCATTCCCCGCTTTGAGAATAAGATGAGATAGTGAGTCGTTTTCGCTTTCCAGTCATCAGTGACTTCCTTTTTTGGAACGAAACATCAGTCCACACTCCAAGCAACATGGTTGGTTTTCTTTTATTAGAAGTACCTACGGAAGGTAAGGTTTAGATTGGTCCTAAGACTTTATCATCCATTTTTTTGTGATGTTGTTTAGGCACTAATGCATATGCCAAACAACCAAAAACACATAGATGAGCAACATATGGCTTGCAATCATGCCAAGCCTCATATGGAGTGATAGACTGGAGCGCTTTAGTGGGACACCTGTTAAGTACATATGCTGCACACATAACAGCCTCAAGCCAGAAACTATGTGGTAAAGCCTGGCTCTTGACCATACACTTTGCCATCTCCATGAGTGACCTATTCTTTCGTTTAGCAACTCCATTCTGTTGAGGTGTATATGACACTGTACACTAGTGTTTTATCCCACGTTCAACCAAAAATGCATTAAAATCAGAAGACATATATTCCCCCCCTCGATCAGAACGGAGGGTGCCCATTTTACATGTTGATAGATTTTCAGCCAAAACCAAAAACTGTTTGAAGAACATGAACACTTCGGATGTTTCCTTCAATGGATATAACCATGCATGCCTGGAAAAATCATCAATGAAAGTCACGAAGTAAAGATAATTTCCAAAAGAAGGTGTCTGCATAGGGCCACATATATCACTATGTACAAGCTGCAATTTTTGAGTAGCCCCAACTGAACCATCTTTTGGAAAGGAGGAATGCTGCATTTGCCCAAAATACAGCCTTCACAAACATGTTTTCTGGGTGCCTCAAGTTTGGGCAAAGAGGACACCATTTCAGATTTCTATAGGTGTAGCAAACTAGCAAAATTCAGATGACCAAAGCATGCATGCCAAAGCTTTGCATCTGACATAGCCTGAGAATCATGTACTGCACATGCCAAATCATTTATAGATCTTTTATAGTCTATGAGCTTATTCAACCCATGACATAAAATGCCAAAAGCAATAATCATGTCGTCGTTTGACAGATCATGAACTGTACATCTTCCATCAACAAATTTCACAACCAAGCCAATCTTGGCTAATGCAAAAACTGATAACAAATTTTTCTTGATCCCTGACACAAACAAAGCATCTGACAAAGTGAAAGAACTACAATTAGCAGTAGTCAAAATGATCTTACCAACTCCCATAACAGGATAAGAGGAGTTGTTCGTGCATGTAACAATATTCCCTGTAGGGGCAAGCTTGAGTTAAGAGAAGAAACTGCGCTGCGAGGTAATATGTTTGGTCGCCCCACTGTCAAAGTACCAAACATCTGAGTCTACTGCAGACATGCAATGCTCATGAGAAGATGGGTCAAAACTGCAAACAGTAGTAAATGCCCATTCTTCTTCCTACACAAGATTAGCAGACTCTATTTTTGGTATAGAGGTTTCTGCAACAACCAATCCAGCCTCTTTCTTCTTTACCTCTTTAGCAGCCAGTTTGGGATAGTTCTTTATGATATGATCATTTCCTTTGCAATACTTGCAAAATAGTTTCTGCTTTTCTGATTTCTTTTCATCTTTGTCTTCCCTCTTCGATTGTGCAGAATTAGCAGATTTCTGCTTAGTACTTGAAGAGCTCCATTTTCCTTTGCCCTTCTGACTAGCCGGGAAAGCTTGATCTGCAACATGCATAATGGACCTATTCTGCCTAGATTGATCTTCCTACAACGGAACAGAGACTAACTTCTCAAATGACAAGGCATTTGGATTGCCTTTCATCATCAATCGAAGAGTAGAAGAAAAACTCTGATATGAATCAGGAAGACCATTCAGAACGGTCTGCACAAGTGATCTCTCTGGTATAACCTCATTAGCAGAAATCAAATGTTCCTTCAAGTCTTTGATGTTTGTTAGAAAACTGTGCATAGAATCACCTTCATTCATGTGCTCACTCTCCAATTGTTTTTGGCGGTAAGCAACACGAGCCTCATTCCTAGCTTGATACAATGTGGTAAGTGTATCCCAAGCATACTTAGCTATTCTGCAGGAGCGAATGTGAGGAATAATGGCACGTTTGATAGACAAAGCTATCAATGCATGTGCCTGGGCATCTCTGCCATCCCAACAAATTTTCTCTGCAGTAGGTGCAACAGATACCGCAACACGAACAAGAATATTCAGAATATCATCATCTTCAACACCTTCTGCATCAGCTTCAGTACCTCCAGTTGTAACAATTGCAAGTGTGATAGGATGTTTTTCAACACCCTGCACAATGTTCCATAGTCCTTTTGCAACCAATACATGTCGCATCATATAAGACCACAACGGGTAGTTCATACTATCCAACTTATCTTCAACAACCAACATACGAAATACATCACTACTTTGAGCCATGACCGGTGACTAAAATACCTTGATGCAAAAAATTGACTGTATCTCAAAAAGTTGAATGGAACGACCCAGACAAGTTTTGCTAAAACTGTAGGAGACTTCGAGACCCTTATACTCGCGAACCGAAATAGGTATATACCTTTGGCACAAAAAGACGAAATAGCCTGCACCAGCACTGAGATAGTGCATTCGGAGGCCAAAATGAGCTCAGATCACGATTTCGGCACCACACAGTGAAGCTATTTTGATTTTTGAAACACCCTGAGTATGCTCACCAAATTTTGTGCGAGTTTGAGACTCCAACCTGAGAGGTGTGGATGACGCCCTAGATGAAGCGGCGACCTGCTCTGATACTGATTGTTGGAGTTAGATGTCTGCTAAAGCACACGAACATAACAAGGAAGAAGAAGAAGCTTAGAGCACAACACATGATACTAAATGTATTACTAGAGAATGTACAAAGATAAGTAGCCCATTAGGGCTATAGGCGTACATACAACCCGAGGGAAAAAAACCTCATAAAGAGCGAAAAAAGTGCCCCGATGGTTCTAGAGTGTTCACACATATCACTACCTAAATATATCAACAATAAGTACATATGTATAAGTATGTATGTGTAAGTATATGTATGTGTGTCTGTTATGCATATTTATAAATTTAAAGTTGCTTTATATTCTGATCTTTTCTTTTGTTTGAGATTAAAATAACAAGAGATATTGTATGGTAGAACAAAATAAGAGAAGACCCAACATACCACCTGAGACTTGGTAGTTTTTTCGCAGACAGCTACGTCTTCCAAAATCATTTCCTCAGTAGAAGGCATACAAATTAATAGTTTATATTACTATGACTTATAATTCTTATATATTTTATAAATGTTTTATATTTAATCTATGTATTTTTTTCATTAAATAAACGTAGGCTGCTGCAAAGAAGAGAATTGAGTTAGGTCATATGTGGCATTTATGCCAAATGGGCCATCATGGTCTTGTAGCTATATTTGTAAGTATATATATTATTGAAAGTATATTTTTTATTTTATTTAAAACACTAATCATAAATGTAGCGAAAGGATTATGGTCGATATCCTACGAAAAAGGAAATCGACTTTTCTACACATTGTGGATATCGATGTCTGAGTGAGCATATGCAAGATCATCTAAATGCTTTTGTAAGTATTACTAAATTTGATATAATTATTTTATTTTTATTGATATTTATATATTTTATTTATTTATGTTTGTTATATGTAATACAAGAGTATTATGGAGAGGCAGATATGGATGAGGTGGAGAGACAGACACAAGCAGGATGATTTGGATCGTCATAGAGTGCTCACACCTCTACACATGATGCCACTACATATAGATTAGATCATGGGGATGATCGTGATGATCAGGATGATCATGATGATGATCACGAACATTAGGACTTACATGATGATGTGGATGATTGTGATCAGGATGATTGATATTAGGACATTCATCTAGATAAGGAAATAGAATTTTTGCAATGTATTTAGATCAAGAAAAAAAACTTTACCCATTTTAAGGAAGAGAGGCACACATTGGAAAGCAGATTTGAACACCTTTACCATGAGCTTCAGTGTATAACTAGGTTTTGAGTTAATTCAAATTCCATCATCAACTATTACTCTTGCTGAAGTTTCACCTTTTATATTTACCAATGTTGGAGAACGCTCTAGAAAGCAACCAAAAGAATCAAATTGAAAGCAATCAAAGGTGTGGTCAAAGGCTCAAAGATGATTAAAATGGGAGTATGAGCATGGAAGTGAAGGAGAAAGTGTCTAACAATTTTTGGAAACTCAAAAACCATCCTCAAAATAGGGTTTCTCCCCAATTTATACCCAAACTACTAGTCAAGGTGATTATTTTTGGCATTAAATCCTATTCTTAGAAATAATCAAGCCTGAATTGTAACATATGAGTAGTAATCAAGTTTCAAATCATTACAAGTATCTCCATACTAAATTTAGTATTTTTTTGACATCATTTTGATCTCCAAATAGCCTTTGGATCCTAATTTTAGAGCCAAGTTGGATACTTTAGTGTGAATAATCTTTTCTAAAGACTATAAAAGTGAATGAGCTCTCATTTGTTAGGATTAGCTTCTTGAATTCTAGACTTCTTTGCACTTTCTACTCATTTTCTAAGCAATATAGAGATTTGTGGAGCACTTGTCTCTTGCCTGCTTGTGAGTTTGTGTGTGTGTGCGTGTATGTGTGTGTGTTTGCCTCTTTCTTGATGTTCGTGTGTGTACTTCCATCTTGTCATGTATGGTCTTCATACCACCAATTCATCACTCCACAAATTGAAATTTTATCGTGTGAGGATTGTGCTTGCTTGACACTAGTATATAAGTTGTGCATGTGGTTCTATGATGGGATACACTTTTTGGCGCCATTGTTGGGGATGTTCTAGTCAAGAAGCTCATTTTTTAGGGTTTAGGCTAAAACTAGAAACGGGTTCCAAAAGGAGTTTGAAGAGGTTCTATGCTTCAACTGAAAAGACATTGAAGGTATGCCATTCAACAAGCTAGTGGCAATGTTGTAGTTTTGTGTACATCCCATCTTGGAGAAAGAGTTGTCACAATTACAAGTGGACCTTAATCTTTCAAAAGAACTAGTTATAGGTATGACTTTTTCATGTTCTCTTAATTAAGTAAAGGAAAAGGGGAATTGATGAGTTGATAGTGTACCTGAGCTCTCAGAAAGGCCTCATTGAGGAGATCAGTGAATAAAGGTAGAGGGGTGTCTGATGAACAACTCTAGAGCTATTTCTAATGGTTAAAGTAGTTTCATGAGTGGACATAGAAGTATTACGAGAGGAATAAGGGCATCCGAGGTTGTAAATCTTATTGCGAAAATGAATGAGGGAGGGGAACCATTGTCCAAGGCATCTAGGTCTCATTTCAAGCACATATAAAGGGGGTGCTAGCGACACATTGAAGGTGCAAGAGGTTGGATGTTGTAGATAGGGGCTCACCGACATGCCTATAGAGATTGAGAATGCAAGAGTGTCTATACTAGGATTGTCAAACCATAGAGGAGGTAGCTTAACCTCATGGGGTAGGTATAAGGCACATGTGGGTGGACTAATAGAGGGATGATTGCCCTAGAGAACAATCCTCCGCTATAAGTATAGAGCTATCATTTCCTTTTGGGACATGAGTGGAGTTAAATTTGGGATGTCATTTAGCATCAAGACAACATTACCTACACTATAAAGAGGGATCAAGCAAGAGGAGAAGTGTGAGAGACACACAAGAAGCACACACAAGGAGCACAAACGCAGCAAGACACACGGAGAAGACGATGGCTGGAATAGTTCTCTCTATTCATCGATGAACTGAACTGAAGTAAGAGCTAAATAATATCCCTAAGTACAAAGTACCACCACATATGAGAGTATCAAGTATGTGGTAACATGGGGAAAAAACCTCTAGCCAGCACTAGAGTAAAAAGTGCCCATGTATAGGGAAAAGGTTCACATCAAAGCTACTCGAGGAACACATAAGTGTAACAACCCCCCCTGGAGCGAATGATGTGAACACATACAGGGAGTGACAGATCAGCCCCCACAAGGTAATAAGCCTAAAGCTTTGCGAAAAGTTTCAAACTTTTCCCGTGGAAGAGCTTTGGTGAATATGTCTACCACATTATCTTGTGTAGGCACATATACCAAATCAACCTACAGTGGTGACATCGAGTTGTGAAGCTGAGTACAAGGCAGTTTTCACAGCTACAGTGCAGTGTATATGGCTGAGACGCCTATTGATGGATCTTTGCATGGAGATTGATGCTGCTATGCATATTCTCACAGATAGTCAGAGTGCTTTGGCTGTTGCACGAAACCCAGTGTTTCATGCACGGAGCAAACATATTGAGGTGCATTATCATTATGTGAGAGAGCGCCTTCATGCAGGAGATATTGATTTGGTGATTATGTCTGCCACATTATCTTGTGTAGGCACATATACCAAATCAATATCTCCTGCATGAAGGTGCTCTCTCACATAGTGATAATGCACCTCAATATGTTTGGTCCGTGCATGAAACACTGGGTTTCGTGCAACAGCCAAAGCACTCTGACTATCTGTGAGAATATGCGTAGCGGCATCAATCTCCATGCAAAGATCCATCAATAGCTATCTCAGCCGTATACACTCCACTGTAGCTGTGAAAACTGCCCTGTACTCAGCTTCACAACTCGATGTCGCCACTGTAGGTTGCTTCTTACTCAACCAAGATATGCATGAGTCTCCAAGGAAAAAGCAATTACCACTAGTGGACACCCGAGTATCATAACAACCAGCCCAATCACTATTTGTAAAAGCATGCAAGCATGGCTGAACATCTCTGCCATAAAAGAGACCTAAGCTCAAAGTGCCTCGGAGATATCTAAACACACGTTTTACCGCTTGCCAATGCTTAGTGCCAGGGCTATGCATGAATCGACTCAACTGGGAAACTGCATACTATATATCCGGCCTTGTGTTGCATGCATATATAAGACATCCCACAGCTTGCTGATAAAGAGAAGTGTCAAATGCATCACTGGAATCCTCAACTGAGAACCTGAATCCTGTCTCA
The DNA here is from genome assembly GCA_020310875.1 of Ceratopteris richardii. Lineage (NCBI taxonomy): Eukaryota > Viridiplantae > Streptophyta > Polypodiopsida > Polypodiales > Pteridaceae > Ceratopteris > Ceratopteris richardii. The sequence goes on from CM035436.1 coordinate 131,570,066, forward strand.
ACTGGTGTGGAAACTGACTTACAATCCTCAAAGTCAAAACGCTGAAGTAGTTTTTCAACATACTTTGGCTGATGCATAACAATTCCCCCCTCAACGGATACAAACTGGATGCCAAGATAGTAGCTCAAAAGACCAAGATAAGTGACATCAAAACTATGCTGCAAATCAGCCATAAGAATGTCAAGTTTTGCATCACATGACCCAGTCAAGAGTATGTCATCGACATAAAGAACAAGCACTATAAGATCAGCCCCATTTTTGCGTACATAGAGTGTGCTTTCAATCGGACTACATGTGAAGCCAAGAGCAATCAAGTGCTTATGTATTTTGTCATACCATGCACGTGGAGCTTGCTTGAGACCATACAAGGCTTTATGCAAGTGACAAACCATATGCTCTTTCCCGTTCATAGCAAATCCAGGAGGTTGCTTCACATAGACCTCTTCTTCCAAATCTCCATTCAAGAAGGCTGTTTTTATATCCAACTGATGCACTTTCCAACCTTGATGGGCAGCCAATGCAACCACGGTACGAATGGTAGTCATGCGAGAAGTAGGTGCAAAAGTTTCCTCATAGTCAATGCCATATTATTGCGCATATCCTTTGGCAACCAATCTAGCTTTGTAGCGATCAATGCTACCATCATATTTTCTCTTAATCTTGTAAACCCACTTTGTACCAATGGCATTCTTTCCTTTTGGCAATTCACATAACTCCTAAGTACCATTCCTATGTATGGAATCCATTTCTGATTGCATAGCACTCATCCATTGTGGATCGTCACATGCATCTTCAAAAGAAAGTGGCTCTTCATTACATGTTGTAGCAATAAGAGAATAATCCACAAAATTACTTGATGCATGGTGAGAGCTTGATCTTGTTCTACCAAGTAAAGGTGCACTCAATTTGCTATCCTGCAAAGTTTGTTTCAGCCACTTTGGCATAGATTGTGCACTCTTGATAAACATGCGTTCATTATGTAAAACATCTTCAATATGTACATCATGCGTGGGCTGAATTTCATGCTCAGTTTCAGCCATATTTTGACGCAAATGTGCAGCCATATGTGGCTGGAAATTTCCAACAGTTTTGACAATTTTTGGTTTAATTTTTCCAGCCATGTTTGGCTGGAAATTCTCTGCATTTTCAGCCCTAGTTGGCTGGAATTTTTCAGCCCTTTGAACCTCAGCTGGCTGGTCTACATGGCCATAGTCAAGCGCACCATTTTGGAACAAAGGCATGAGTGTATCGAACACATCTTGTGAGCTAACTGTTGGCAGTTTTTTGCATTCAAGTAGAGGGAAAACTAAATTTTCAGCAAATACCACATCTCGACTCACAATAATTGTGTTCGTCAATGGATGGTACAACCGATATCCCTTACTTTCAGCACTATAATCAACAAATATACATTTCTTTGCCTTGTCATCAAGTTTGTGACGTTGTGATGGCACAAGAGCATATGCCAAACAACCAAACATACGCATATGACTAACCATAGGCTTATGACCATTCCAAGACTCATAAGGAGTGATGACTCTCAATGCTTTTGTAGGGTAGTGATTCAACACATAGTTTGCACACATGACCGCTTCCATCCAAAACTTATGAGGAAGATGCTTTCCTTTAACCATACATCGTGCCATTTCAAGTAGAGTTCTATTTTTACGCTCGGCAACACCATTTTGTTGAGGTGTATATGGCACCGTACATTGGTGTGAAATACATCTTTCACGAAGAAAAGCATTAAACTCATGTGACATGTATTCACCACCACGATCCGTGTGTAGATTCAAAAGCTTTTGTGAAGAAAAATTTTCAGCCATAGCTAAAAATGCTTTGAAGCAAGAAATTACATCATTCTTTGCTTTCATAGGATACACCCATGTATGGCGAGTAGCATCATCCATGAAGGTAACAAAATATACATGCTTCCCAAAAGATGGAGTCTTGACGGGACCACATACATCACTATGAACAAGTTGCAATTTTCTTGTAGTGTGTGTATGACTATCTTTTGGAAAAGAAGCACGATGCATTTTTCCAAGAATGCAACCTTCACATGCATGCTTTTCAATGGACTCAAGTGTAGGCAAGCCAATAACCATGTCCTTCTTTTGCAAATAGAGCAAACTATTGAAGTTCAAGTGACCAAAACAAGCATGCCAAAGCTCCATTTCAGCCATGGAAGAAGTATGAGCAACTAAGACATTCGAGGCAGCCCTCTTGTATGTATCCATGCGATACAAACCATTACATAATGTACCGGACATCACGATAACATCACCATTGCTGAAATCATGAACCATACACTTATCATCAACAAAGTGTACATGAAGTCCAGCTTTGGCAATCAACGGAATTGAAATTAAGTTCTTCTTGATACCGGGCACATACAATGCATTTTTCAAGAGAATCACACCTCCATTTGCAGCCGTAAGCTCAATTTCTCCTACTCCAATGATAGGATAAGAGGCATTGTTTGCACACACCACATGTCCTCCTTTAGGTGCATCTTTCAAAGAGGCAAAAAATCTTTTGCATGATGTTATGTGCTTTGAAGCACCACTATCAAAGAACCAATCGGAATCAGCCTCACTCACAACCATACATTTAGAATGTAAAGAAGCATCATAATGACATGTAACTACACATGCCCAAAAATCTTGAGCCATGTTAGCTTCATCATTCTTTGCAGTTGCTGAATTTTCAGCAATAGACATGCCGGATTCCTTCTTCTTTTCATTGCGTTTAACAAGCTTTCTACACTCATCAATAGTATGTCCAACCTTTCGGCAATATTTGCATCTCTTCTTCTTTTGCAAATCACCATCATTAGAGGAATGAGTGGAAGAGGAAGCTTGAGGCTTTGGTTTTGATGAACCCAAAGCTGAACCATACTTGCTTTTCCCCTTTTGTGAGATAGCAAGTGCTTGCATTCCCTCAATCAAACCACTCCTATTCACTCTAGATTGCTCTTCTTGCAAAAGAAGAGACACAACCTCATCAAATGCATACATATTTGGATTTCCTTTTGCAACCAAACGGAGTGTAGTAGCAAAGCTTTGAAAAGATTCCGGTAATCCTTTCAACAATGTAGAAATGAGTGATGCATCCGGAATGATCTCATCTATGTTTGCCAATTGCTCTTTCAAGTCCTTGATGCATGCCACATACACATCCATTGACTCATTTTCAGCCATACATACATCCTCAAGTTGCTTCCTCAAGTATGCAACACGTGCTTCATTACGCACGGCATACAAAGAAGCAAGAGTGTCCCATGCCTGTCTCGATGTAGAACATGACCGAATGTGTGGAACTATATGACGCTTCACTGAAAGCGCAATCAAAGCATGAGCTTGAGCATCTTTTCCATCCCATCTAAGCTGCTCCTGTGTAGATGGAGAAGGAGAAACCACTGTACTTGAAGAAGAAGCTCCATCTGTGACAGTAGACTATGAAGTAGAAGCACCTACCGGTCTCCGATCTACATCTGCCACTATGTTCCAAAGTTGTTTTGCAACAAGAACATGCTCCATCATGTAAGACCACATCGGATAGTTGGTCCCATCAAGCTTATCTTCAGCTTGAAGCATGCCAAACAAGTCATTGCTGCCCACCATTTCACTAAGGAACAAGAATGTGACAAAATCTTCACTTCGACAAAAACTAAAATGAGTGCTGAAATTTCAGCTCACAAACCGTCACTCTGATGGCGATTTTGACTGCATGAATGGCTTCGAAATGGGGGTAAAACCCCAGCGCACCTGGTGGAAATGTTTCCGGGCTGCTGAAATTCACAGTTCTATGCTCCGAAGTCGATTTGCACTGTTAAAGTGCGCGCACGTCGCGATGCGAAAAACCGAAACTTGAGAAGAAGTTGAACGTGCTCTGATAGCACTGTTGGGTGTGTGTAGAAGTGTAAGAGACACACAAGAAGCACACACAAGGAGCACAAACGCAACAAGACACACGGAGAAGACGATGGCTGGAATAGCTCTCTCTATTCATCGATGAACTGAACTGAAGTAAGAGCTGAATAATATCCCTAAGTACAAAGTACCACCACATATGAGAGTATCAAGTATGTGGTAACATGGGGAAAAAACCTCTAGCCAGCACTAGAGTAAAAAGTGCCCATGTATAGGGAAAAGGTTCACATCAAAGCTACTCGAGGAACACATAAGTGTAACAACGAGGCTGCAAGAGAAACGATAAGAATGGAAATGAAAGATGGCCCATAAACCATTAACAAATACATCATTCTCTCATTCCCGATCTTATATTTGAATTGAAATATAAGTCAAGAGTCTTGGGCATAAGTGTGTAGAAATGAGGAAACACCGACAAAGGAATTAAGTGAGGTCCACTGAAAGATTCAAGAAAACCTAAGTGTAACAAGGCCCTAAGGAGACTTACCAATAGAGACATCACATATAGTCAAGGGAGAGCTACAATTGAATGTGACCGACTCCAAGCCAAGGAATTATGAGAGCATAGGGCACCCCAAGCACTGAGAGCCCCAATCTATACAACAACCACTAATAGGTGCCTTTTGGAAATATAAAACTCCTCCAATAATATCCCTAATTGGGTGCATCTAAGGACATCATTCCTAGTGTGGGTCTCATAAGGGAGCTGTCAACACTGATTAAGTGCGAAAAAGGGTGATTCATAACATCCTTGTAGAAAAGGAGGAGACTAGCCTATTGTTGGGAGATTCTTTGGTGTATGGGTGTTTGAATGCTTGTAGTGGAAAATATGAAAACACACACATTGCTCCAACCAGAAAAATACTCTTCAATTTATTAATGAGAACGAAAAAGTACTTGAAGGACTATGGAATAGAGAAGACAGGGGAGAAAATTCCACCAAGTATTGCCAAAAGTACTATGGAATAGAGAAGACAGAGGAGAAAATTCCACCAAGTATTGACAAAATACACTTCAATACAAGAATGTACACTACAAGTACAACTCAAGTACACCAAGAAATTTACTTGCAGGTACACACTCTCTGCATGCAACCTCTTCAGCTTGACTATCTAGCTTGCTTCTATGCAATCTTACTCTCAAGCCTCCTCCAAGGGTGGAGCACTAATCACCCTCACACTAACAACCTTCAATTGTCCTCTTTGCATAGCACTTCAAGCCAATCTAATGTGTCTTCTTCTTGTTAAAAGTTGGACTCATAATAGCCAATGTATAGTGAAATATTTCCTATTATACTTGACACTTTACTTGACTATTCCTTTCTAACTCTCATAAAAAACATTGTCATAGCATCAACTGCACACTCTTACACAATAGCCACTTTCTTCCTATCTTTACTAACTCACTTTTCACTTGCTTGTTCAATATTTGTTCCTTGTGCATACACACACTTCTCTTTTGTTCATGTGTGTCCTAAGATCTTTGCCTTGCACATTGAGCCCACTCTCTCGCTCACTACCCCACACTGGCACACACATTGACCAATCCTTTTGTATACCTTATGATGCTTTTCAACTTGAAGTGGACCTTCAAGGATCTTCTTAGTACAACTCTCTATCCAAAGGATCCTGTTTTATCCTATAGTGACCTTAGGATTGTTTGAGTTTGAGGTCTATAAAAGTACATGAACAACACAAGGAAGAAGAAGAAGCTTGGAGCACAAAAAAGTATAAAACATATTATCCAATGAATGTAAAAAGATAAGTTACCTGTTAGCGTTATAAGCATATATACAAGCCAAGGGAGAAAAACCCTTAAAGAGGGAAAAAAGTGCCCCACCAGCCCTAAATGTGTTCGCACACATCACTACAAAAATATATGAACGAATCCTCCCTAGAAGTGATGCAGTAAACAAGAAACTGACACTCATGTATAAGGAAGTGCACATGAGCTACCAAGCATGAACCAAAAACCATTGATGGACATATGAGTGTCATAGCAACCAACGCAGTTTGAGTTAAAAAAGCATGTGAATCTAATGTTAATGATCCCCCTTGGGATAAAACATTACAAGTAGTAGGGTATCACTCAAGTAGCAAGAGATGCACAACCACCTCCCAATGCTTGACACCTCGACAATGCATAAATGTGCTCATGTGAGAGAGAACAAGATGAATATCAAGACAAGCTAAACATAAGCAAATCAAGCATCCAATAGCGTGCTCATAGAGAACAACATCAAATGCATCTCCAACATCGTGAAGACTCAACCTTAAACATATTTCCATGGGAGTGGCAATAGGTTTGCAGTATTCAAGGCCAAGACACTACAATAATGTGTCAATATATTTTGTTTGACACAAAGTTACTCCCCCATCAACTTTCATAAACTGAATGCCCAAGCAATGATGCAAATGCCCTAAATATGACATCTTGAAAGAGACATGTGATCAGCCTTAAACTCAAAACATTGATGATATGCTGCTTAGTGGTCCTAATGAGAATCATATTGCTGAATTTACAAATAATTTTCATGCCTTTTTTGAGATGTTAGATTTGGGGCATGTGCATCAATATTTGGGCATTCAATTTATGAAAGTTGATGGAGGAATACCTTTTTTTCAAAAAAATATGTATTGACACATTGTTGCAATGTTTTGGCCTTGAGGATTGCAAACCTATTGCCACTCCCATGGAAACAGGTTTATGGTTGAGTCTTCATGATGATCGAGATGCATTTGATGTTGTTATCTATCAATAGGCTATTGGATGCTTGATTTATTATATGCATAACTTGAATTGATATTGAGTTTTTTGTCTCTCATATGAGCAGGAGTATGCATTGCCTACGTGCTAAGCATTGATAGGTGCTTAAGCACATCTTTTGCTACATGAGTGGTACTCGACTACTTGGATTGTTTTATCCCAAGGGGAGATCATTACTGCCAGATTTAAATGCCTTTTTTTACTCTTATTGGATGGTTGATATGACATTGGTATGTCAAGTAGTGGTTTTTGCTTCATGCTTGGTATCTTGTGCATATCTTGGTTGAGCAAGAAGTAGCCTAGTGTGGCCACTTCTAGTGGTAGGATTGAGTATATGGAAGCTTTCATAGTGACTATTAAGTGTGTGTGTGTGTGTGGCTCAGATGCTTTTTGGTTGATTTGGGTGTTGGTCAGTCTTCTGGCACCACCATCTTTACTAACAATCAAATCATATTGTCAGTTGTGAGGAACGTTGTGCTCCATGCTCACACAAAGCACACTGAGGTGCACTATCATTATGTTAGGGAGGGATTGGTTGCTGGAGAGATCATTTTGGCTTACATGCCCACACATGATAATGTTCTAGACCTTTTTACAAAGGCTCTATCTAGGGAGAAGTTTGAATCTTTTCAAAAAGCTTTGGGCTTACTTCCTTTTGTGGATTGATTTCTTTTTGCATAGCCTGGCACTTCCTTGTACTTGAGTGCCACCTATTTGTTCACTGCATCACTATTAGGGGGGATTTGTTGGTGTATTTTGGTAGTGATGTTTGTGAACACACTTAGGACCATCGAGGCACTTTTTCCCCTCATAAGTTTTTTTTTCCTTGGCATGTATATACACCTATAACTTTAACATGTCATTTATCTTTGTACATTTACTTGTAATATATTCAGCCCAAGCTTCTTCTTATTTGTGTTGTTTTTTTCCTTCGGTAGACCTCAAACTCCAATAATTTTTCCCTCTTTATGAAACATTTTTCTCCTTGAAAATATAGCTAGATATAATAAAATATAAGGCATAACCTCCAACCTCATGTTCTAGTCTAGAACAACTATGGTGCAGCTACCTTATATTCCAAATGAATAGAGGGGAATCTACTGTTTGCTCATTACCCAAATGATTCAAAACACCAGCTAGTTTTGCACGTGAAGTTGAACCTAGTGCAAAGTGATAAGGCCTTGCACAAATACTATAAATCTCAACACTCCCCCTCAAGCTACAATTGAGAGTCCATGCTACTCTCCAATTCTAAATTCATAGCATAAACATGCTCCATACAAGCTTTTACTATAAAATGAGATCACCTTGGCTACATATACCTTTGTTGTTTTTCTCTCTTCACTGTTGTCCTCTCTTTGCAAATCTCACTTCTTTTATAACTTCATGGCTTTATGTCTTCTAGAGTTGCATGCTTTTCTTTGATCCTCCTTTGTCTTTGGATCATCACAACTTTGTCTACAATTGCAATTCGCTTTGCACCTTTTGATGTCATCATGGTTGTCATGCTTTCTTCTAGTTTGTCTTCATGACCTCTTTTGTGCATCATGGCTGCTCTTTTCCTTCTAAGAACTCATTCCATAGAGGTGGCTCATCCTAATGCTTTGAAATTACCTTTTGTGGCTGCTCTTACTCTTTCTTTGAGCTTGGCTTCTTCTCTTCCAAATCTGAGATTTGTGTTGGCTCCACTTTCACTTCTTTGCACTTGTTTTGGATCTTTCAATCCTTGCAAGCTAAGTCCTCCTTGCTTCATAATCTTTTCTTTGTTCTTCATGGCGGATTATATACCTGCAAAATCATCAATGGAATGATCATACATGAACTCTTTCATGAGTTAATCTTCATGTGAAGCATTCATAGCTTCCACATCTTCCAAGATTTCTTCATCACCTACAAAAGAACACAAAGAATTCTCAATGTAAATAATGGTGCCTCTTGCACGTAACAAGGCTTGCCATTCGTCTTGCGATAGTCTTACTTGCCTTTACACAGGCTTGCCACTCCTCTTGGGATGGTTTTACTTGGCTCTACATAGGCTTGCCACTCTCTTTGGTGGTTTTACTTCACTTGGTCTTTGGTGCTTCTTGCACCTAACATGGCTTGCAATTCCTCTTGGGATGCTCTTACTTGCCTTTACATAGGTTTGCCACTCCTCTTAGGATGGTCTTACTTGCCTTTACATAGGCTTGCCACTCCTCTTGGGATGGTCTTATTTGCTTTATATAGGCTTCCCACTCTCTTTGGTGATCTTATTGGCCTCAACCTTTCATTATACCTTTACTTGGTCTATGCTTGGAACTTACCACCACACTCAATGTGGATTTTTTGTACCCTTTACATCAGCCCTTAGCTTTGAAAATAAATTTATTTACCTTCTTCAAATTCAACCAATTTGTCATGCTTCTCATGAGTGACTCTTCTTTCTACCTTGGCACTTGCTTGTGCTCCTTGAACCTTAGGGAGTGTCTTCAAGTCCAAATGGATCTTCAACACTTTATGGCAGCCCTTCCTTAGAGTCTTCTACTCCTCCTTGCATTTTCAACCTTCAGCTTGGGTTCCAATCTTCAAGTGCACACACTATGTGTTTGAAAAAATTTTAGCTTGGGCTCCTTCCTTTGCTTTGGCTCCAAGCTTTGTGTCCTCACTTTGTCCAAGGTTTGCCAATATTTTCTTTGGCTTGTGCAAATAGGAGCATTGCATTCAACAGATGTATCTAAAATCCTGAGTCAAATGCTTTTAGTTATCATAACATGATCATACATACTTTCTTTTGCAAATTTACCTCAATGGGTTTTATCCACAACAAGATACATGCACAAACTTCATACATAGTAGCCTTGCATCTTACCAATCTTCATCACATCCAAACACATGTACTTTTTAGTTCATATATAGATGAACATGACAACCTTCAAAGCTTAAATATCATGCTAAGAAAACCACATAAGCATGTATACAAGTCACCAATCATTTGAGCATATATTTAGCTCTCTTTGTGCCAATTCACATGGCTACATAAACCTGAATATTTTTAGCTTGCATAAGCTTTATAAAATAGCCTATTACTCATCCACACATCATCAAACATGTGTATATATTAACCTTGACCGCATGTGCATACATTCTTGCATGTTAGTCATCAATCATCAACTCTAAATTCAAGTTATATTCAGCCTAAGCATGGATGTCCAAAATTGTCATCCATAAACTTCATAAACATGCATACATAAGCATCTTCATTGCATACAATTCTTGCACCAAGCAAGAAGCATTTAATACTATCCTTAACCATACATAAAAGCTTCAATATTTAGCCATTCAAACATGCATACAATGCTCATATGCAACTATATGTAGTTTCTCATCCAAGATTCTTTGCTTGAATCTTCCACTTCTTCTATAGGCTTCTCATAAGGCATCATTCAAGTTATTAGTATCACTTACATCAAGATTCAATGATGAACCATATGTAGAGAGAGTAGGACAAGAAAGTGTATGGCTTCAAATGACATAAAGCAACAAAACTGCACACAAAGCTTCATCTCCATATCGCATGAGTGTTACATACTCCACTAGCTCATAGCTCCACACTTTCCTTTGTCATCTCTGCATCTTCTTCAAGATATCTTTGTACATCCATAGGCTCCAATCCCAATGCTTTGCATGTTGCTTCATCTTATGAACTCCAAATGGAGTGTTCTTTAGCCTGTTAGAAAGCTACTAGTGTCTACTGTGAGTGAACAAAATTTGAGAGTGATTGGATCTTTGGGTAATGTTTTCACCAAGATGTAATGTTTCCCATGGCCTCCAAGGTGTAGGATCATCCAAGGCTCATGAAACCTAGAGGGAAAGAGCTAGAGAGAGACATGAAGTGAGTTTTGCAAACCCCTTAGGAAGAGAGCTGTCAGGACTTGAAAGTGAAAGATCTAAAAGAGAAAGACATAGAGCACATAGGCATCAAAGAGATGAACATGATTTTCCATTGCATAGACCTTGAGAGTACCCAAGAACCCATAGACCCTCTCAAGTGGTCAAGACAATGAAAAACTACTTTGATGGGTCTAGAGATCCTTATGATCATGTAGCAGAATTCAGACAACTGTTAAGAGCTGAACAAATCGAGGACCTAATCACTCAATACAATGTCTTTGGTCTAACTCTCAATAATACTGCCTACACCAAATTCACTTTAGGAATATAGACGAGTTGCTAGAAGCATTCAATGTTGAATTCTCCAAAAGTGGCATCATAGACAATACTTCATTGCCGATACATAGCTTCAAGTAGACACCCAAAGAAATGGTGAGACTAGCAAGAAGAAGATTTGGACAATACCTAGAAAGATGTCCTATCCTAGGACTACTATCAACCAAACAAGGGGCATTGTTTTTAGATGGCTTACTAAGTGGCAAATTAAGATCATATGTATACTTGAAAGACCCTAGATCCATAGAATAGTATGTGCGAATATGCATAGACATAGAGGATAACTTAGGTGACAAATTAGAGCTTTCTAAGATCTACAAAGATTTAGATAGTTCTACTGGTTTCATTTCCACAAACATCCACTTCCATTGATGAACTAGCAAAAAACGTGGCTTAGAAATTAAGAGTTTCAAGCAAGCATATGCCCAAGATTTTCCAAGGAACCCCTGTAGTGCACCCAAGGTTAGACCCATTAATGTGGTGGGCTTAGTGGTGGATTCAAGTTCAAGTAGTGTTAATTTTGCTCCTATACATGCAATCAACAGGGCAGAAGCCTTAAAACAAGCTAAAACAAGTGAACAAGCAGAGTCAAGTGAATCAAGAGATCCTAGTAAGAGGAAAACAAGAATATGGAAGGATACTAGGTAGAAGGCCAATCGTAAGTGGTCTACAAAGTTATTTGAACTAGAAGAAATCTTGAGAGATGCAAAAATAAAAATAGCAGACATTGCATATGAAAATCCCTTGCATGTTGAAAATCCATCCACTCCACCATCCCACCCCACCAGTCATTGTAAATAAACCACAACCAAGCTGTGTTATTGTAGATCCAACCCTAGAAGGCTTGGATATGACGTTCAAGGCCTACCAAGCTCTGAATGGACAAAATTTTCTATGAAAATGGTCAAACTAGCTCAGGCCATGCTCAAGGCATATCAATTGTTCAATAAGACAAATTCTATCAAATCGGGTTTGCATTTTCAAGGCTTACCAAAAGGATCAGAGCAGTTGGTAAACAAGCCACATGTTTCTTTACTTCCATAGGCTCAACCAATTGTTGAAAGAGAAAGATCAACACCAACAAAATTTTATGTTCCTGATTCCACGAATGTTGGAACATATCTTTCAAATCAACAATACTATCAAGAGTTCTTACGAGAAATTCAAGAAGGGAAATGGGCCATGGAGGAGGGTAATCCCCCTCCTATTCCTAAAATTGATGATCTTCATGATCAATTTTCCCAAGACATTCCATCTATTTATGGAGACCAAGCAGAGCAACAAGAAGATGAAAGATTAGATTTTGAATCTAATTCTGTACAAGAGTTGCCCCAATTCACGGCCCATTGGAATCTGAATCTCTTGAGATCAAAGTTCCACAATAATGATAAGAAACGAAGACTCAGTGGCTCCAAGAAACACTGAAGTCATGCAAAACACTATGGTGCAATGTCATCTCACCTTAGAAGAGCTGCTCAAAGCAAAACCTGAGTTGTGGAAACACGTGGCGAATTAGGTTATAGAACTTGGTTCCAATATGTCAAAAGTAAGCTCTAAGTTGAAAGTCCCAAAAATACCTCTAGACAAAATAGGAGACACGAGTGAAGGTTAAGAAGGTAGTACTTATTTTCCAATCACCTACCAAGGTTGTGACCACCTCCTTGTGGAAGCAATGGGGCAAACCCACATTAAGAATAACTAGAATGAAACTTCAAATGGCATATGGCCATATTGAAAGACCTCTAGGATTGCTAGAAGGGATAAATCTAACCACTTGTGGTGTAGAGTTTGAACACACCTTTGCTATATGGGACTTTGGCAAAAATAACGTCTCTGAAATGATCCTAGGAAGACCCTGCCTATGAGAATTACAAATAGTACAAGATTGGGGAACCAATTCCTTGTACCACTTGTGGTGTAGAGTTTGACCACACCTTTGCTATATGTGACTTTGGCAAAAATAATTTCTCTGAAGTGATCCTAGAAAGACCCTGCCTATGACCACTTAGGGATCACAATGAAGGTCAATCTAAAGGTTTGTGACTCTAATGAGGTCATAGAATGAGAAGAAGACAACAATGATCTAGAGTCCACTATGATGGATAGTTGCTTTGACTCAAAGGAGCACTATCTAGAAAATGTAGGAGTATTTACCCAAAAAGAAGAGGAACCCCTCACAAGCATTAAAACTATAAATTAAAGGGAGGAAAGTGAAGGTAGTTCAAAGATAAAGAAAAGAAAAGCACTTAAACAAGTAGAGGAGGAATCATTGTCTGAAGTACAAGATAATTTCAAGAAAGATGAAGTTGCAGATTCAAAAATTCTTGTACGAATGCCCAAGAGAGAGGCCATCATAGGAGGAGCAAAGGATAATAAAGAAAAAACCATAAAAATTGTAGTAACCATTGAAGGGAACGAAGAGCAATGCACGTACATAGGAGAAGAGCTAAGTGCAAAAGAAGAAGTAGAGCTTGTAGCTTTATTAAGGGAATATAGGGATGTGTTTGTGTGGACCTATAGAGCCCTAGAGGGGGTAGATTTGGAAATATTCTCTCATACAATCCCCATGATAGTTGATGCCAAGCCCACCAAATAGAAGCCTTATACATATAATGACACTTATGGAGCCAAAATAAAGGAATAAATCCACAAACTAATTGAAGCTGGATTTATCCATGAGATTGAGCATATTGAATGGGCGCCCCCCCTTGTAGTGGTGCCCAAGAAGAACGGAAAGTTGCGAGTGTGTATTAAGCTTAAAAATGTTAATGCCCCTACGATCAGAGATAGCTATCCGCTTCCAATCATTGAACATTTATTGAAGCTTGTTGCAAGCAAGGAAGTTTATAGCTTCCTTGATGGATTTTCATGTTACAACCAAGTAGCCATTGCCCCATAAGATCAACACAAAATAGCCTTCGCCATAGAGTGGGGAATCTTTGCATTTCTTGTGATGCCATTTGGGCTCTATCAATTCACTAGCATCATTCCAAAGGCTCATGTGTCATGCCTTCAAAGAGTTCTTGCGAAAGAGCTTAGAAGTATATGTGGACAATTTATCTGCTCACTCCCAACAAAGAAGACACCACATCCCAGAGCTCAGGAAAATCTTCAACAAGTATAGAGAATATTGAGTTTGTCGAAACCCAAAAAAGTGTGTGTTCATGGTACGTCAAGGTAAGATCTTAGGTCATATTGTTTCTAAGAATGGAATATCAATAGATGAGGACAAAGTAAAAGCCATAGCGGAGTTGTTGAGGCCAGGGAACATTAAAGAGATACAAGCCTTTATGGGCCATTGTGGATATTACTACAGGCACATGTATGAGATTATAGCTAAGCCTCACAGTCATCACAAGGAGTATCTGATGAACTACCAGATGCTTATGTGTTCAATTTAGAATGTGTCTCTTAATGGGCAAAGAAGTTTGTATCTATCCTAACCTTTGGACCCGCAAATAAGAATGTGAAAACGAACAAGGACAAAATTGTAAAATCACAAAAACATCAAATATTGGCAAGAAGTATGTACAAATAAGATACAGAGGGTGTATTAGCTTGTTGTGTTGAGAAGGATGAACATAGCAATTGGTTGCAACAAGCCCATGAAGGATTGCTAGGAAATCACTATTTTAAACAACGAACATTGGAGATCTAAAACATTTAGGAGTGTATTGGCCTAGTATGGACAAAGAAGTACATGAGAAGATTAAGAATTGTCTAGTGTGCTAGGAGAGACCCCCAGTGGAGTATGCTACTCTTTATCACATGTCATTAATTCTAGAATGGAGTGCTCCATTGGTAGAATTTATAGGATCAGGAACACTACCTAATGAGGCTAATCTAGCAAGAAAACAAAGCATGGAACGAGAGGCTCAGGATTACGCCTTAGTAGGAGGCAACCTATATCGAAGAGGCAAAGATGGTTACTTAAGACTATGCGTTCATGAATCCGACTATTTGAAAATTTTAGAAACTACACACAGTGGTGTTGTAGGTGGAAACTTTGGGCCTGATCGAGTAAGTGAGACCATTCTATTCTCAGGACTTTGGTGGCCCACTCTTCATATGGATACACATACCTATGTGAAGAGATGTGACACATGCCAATGTGCACAATATCCAATCAGAAAGGGAGATGCCTTTGAGGCCAATGATGTAAGGATGTGCATTCTCGAGGTGGGGTATAGACTTTGTAGGTCCTAGTAACCTCCCAACTAGAAACTCCCATGCAGAGTACATGATTGTAGCCACATATTACCTTACAAAGTGGGTAGAAGTCAAAGCCATGACAAAGAATGATGCTTAAACGATAGCTAAGTTCTTATTCGAGAATGTGTTCACCAAATATGGGTTACCAATAGAGTTAACAAGCGGTAGAGGTACAAACTTCTTGAATGAAGTCATTGAAAATATTCTCCAGGAATTATTGGTGATACATAAGAAGTTTGCTCCTTATCATCCACAAGCTACTGGACAAGCCGAGAGCACAAATAAGATCCTATGTAATGTATTAACAAAATTGGTAAATAATGAATGCCCTTGTTGGCAGTAGCCAGAAGCATAGAAGATGCGGAAGCATGTGAAGACAAACCATAACAAAGAAGCAGGGAGTCAGTCGAATCATTTTTCAAAGAATTATATTTTATAAATACTTTTCAAAACCTCCAACAGTGATTTTCATCACTTTTGTAACATATGTGATATAGAAAAACCCTTTTTGTAATCTATAGCTCCATTTTGTGCAAGCCGAAGAGTCCTCAAGCTTGAGGAGCTTAGGTAGAATGAGCGTACCAATTTTGGTTATTTTTAGACACCGTTTACCCTTTCAAATAGCATCTAGAACCTATTTTTTAACTATGCCGGTCACTAGATGTGAAACCGGTCAAAACTAGTCTAGAATCTATAAAAAGAGCTAGAGAGCTCATTTTTGAGGTTGGTTAGTGTGAGCTTAGAGCTATTTTGACCTTGTAATTGAGATCTTGAGTAATAGAGTTGATTTCCTACCTTCCATTGTGTCTTGCTTGTTTCTTCGTTGTGTGTGTGTATGTGTGTGTGCATCTCTATGCTTCTCACCTTCACTCTCACTTCATCTCACATTCACGATCTTCATATCACTCCTATCTCTTCCGCGGATTGACATTAAGGAGGTGGAGCTTTTTAACGTGGTTCTCACCATTGTGCTAGAGCAACACCAAATTTGGCACTGTTGCCGGGGATCGAGTTTAGGACGAATGTGTGATGGTAAGAGTATAGCAAGAAGTGGCGTTGGAAGGTAAAAATTTCAGTTTTTGTTGTTATCTTTAGTTAGTTTTTGGTGTTTTTCACCTCCCCCACACTCCATCTTCATCACTGCATCATCATCTTCCACTCCAAAAAAATCAAAAAATTCACCATATCCACCCATTCTCCTCACTTCCCCTCATTTGTGCATGCGAGAGAGAGAGAGAGAGCTTTTGTGATTGCATATGCTTTTGTGTTCTTGAGTTTTCTTGCAGGTACAGTGCTCCAGAGCATCAGGAAAGCTGCAAAAAGGTAAGAAAATCACTTTCTATCAGAAAATGCCGACTGTGTCAGACCATCGTGATGGTCTACCAAGTTCGGAATTTGAGGTAAGCGAGTTCACCACCGTATAGGCGACCCTTGCGCATATAGGAATCCATTGTTGCATTTGCAAAATTTGCATTTTGGTGGACCATTGCGATTGGCTCATGCCATCGCGATTGTGTCACACCATCACGATTGTCTCACGCCATCGCGACGGCTCGGCCGGACCATCGCGACGGTCTCACGCCATCGCGACGGTGTCGGAGAGATTCCCTCTCCATAACTTGATAAAAGATGACAGAAACTTTAGACTTAAAAGCAAGCTGTAACATTTCAAGGAAGTACATCTTCACAGAAAGACAAGCACCTCAATGCTTATGAAGTGTGGATCTTGTTCCATTAATTCATGGAGGAGTTCGCATTGTCTACCCACATGTTTTCATGTTTTCAAAAGTTAAAATGTACTTGAAAGTTTAGGTTCAATAAAGATTGTCCTATTCTCTTCTAAGATTCGAACAACGTGCATTCTGCAAGGAAGACTAAAGTGTCTTCTAAAAGATGATTGTATGACCATAAAAACGAGGAACCTATAATTCGAGCTTTTGGGCAGTGAAAGTTTTACAGCACTGGTTGTAGCAAAAAGGTTCTACATGATTGTTTGCATGCGGGTGGTAAAGGATCGCTATTCTCAGCCACGAGGGGACATGCAAGAAAAGAGCGACGGTTTCTGCAGGTTAAGCAACGCATGATATTGAGTGCTGCTGGCAGATATGAAAGGCGGCAATTTTGCATGGGAACCATCACTTATTGTAGGTGAGACATTCTTATGAAGGTGGGGAAATCTGCCGCTGCTGAAGGGGGGGGAAAGGTGGAGAAAACGGGATAGCTAGTCAGGTCGGCAAAGGATTTCATGGTTCTGGAGGAGCACATGAAGAATCAAAAGAAAAAAGGGAGCGCAACAATTCCGATGGTGTTAGGATTACTTGGAGAAGCGTTCCATCTCTGATGAACATAGCGCATCGGAGGTGACTATATACGTACTACTGGTGATTTTCGAAAAAAAAAAAAAAACTTGAAGATATACATCTCAGAGGAAGTTCAAAAATCTGTGGTGAACCAAGAGAAGCTAGCGCTGGAAGTGGTCATCGAGGTATTGCGCATCAGCGACCATGTTTTTTCTCTTTCGCATTAACACGGATTGATCTCCATGAGGCAACGATGTACGCGGTAGTATGGATCAGATACTATGTACTCAATCATGACTAGTGGGCACTATAAGGATTTCGATTACCGTAAGCAAACTTTATTGAAAAAAATCAGCACAGATAACAGGACATTGTGAAGTTATGATTTATTGAGCGCAGTAACACAAAGAGACAGAAGCGCTTCATCCACCTTGAACTTGCTGGAATTTAATGCAGAAGATCGGATGCATGCACAATTCAAGACGATTGAATACGCGAAGAATCAGACTCAATTCTGATGGAAAAGTATTCTGGCACAGATTGAGATGGAGCGCCTATATTTGAAGCAGATAAGTTATTTATATTTTGTATTGAGCTTGAACAACTATTCAATTTAACTAATATAAGTTTAAAGAAATATTTAACATTATTCTCTGCAACTGTTAGAAAACATTTTCAGTATAAAAGTGACGTCAATCCTGTTTCTTGTAAAAGAACTTCTCCTCTTGTCAATCCGTTTTTATGGAATATGGACTAGTACGCAAACAAGCAGACCTTCTTATACTGTCTTTTGTTTTGAAATTATTCCTGCAGTTTTGACGCCTTCCCTGAGGATGAGAAAACCTAGTAAATTTCTACATTTCTTTTTCATTTTTTAGTGTATGCTCGAAGTTGGAAATTCCTTAATTATGACAAATTCATGATTACTTGCGCTAGGAATTACAATCAAAGTACTTTAGAAAACTTGAAAAGAAATAAAACCTAAGCCTATTAGCATGATAGTCAACATGTTTTTACTCAGCGAATCCATATGTTTGGATAATTGTGATGAACGCGAGTTTGTGCACTCTATACTGATTGAAACTAAGTTTCTGTGAAACATATACATGTCACTTGATATACAAAGTGCATTGAGTTATATGATTTATCAAATTGAAAGATCGATTTTTTTTTTTACAGTGAATTGTCTATATGGAATAAGTATTGTGGAGCTATTCTGTGACTCATACTGCAACGGAACATTACAACTTGATGAAATATAAGCAAATAATGTGCTTAAGAATTGTCTAGCGCAGGAAAAACTAAAACATATCAGGATGAATGGAACTCTTGAAATCAACAGTTTCTGAATTTGATACCTATGATTGCCATACTGTATGTAATATATTTCATGTTAAAGTTTCCTTGAAACTATCTTCTGAAATCACATGTTTAGCTAAGTTGGATTGAAACATTGATTTAAACTTGTATGTCTTTATAAAGCGAAAGAAAAAGGTCTAAAGATGTAAGACATATAATGTTTATTTCATTATTAACACATGAATGACATCAAAATCAGCACGTTTAGTAAGTCAAGTCATGAGCGTGTGTTTTCCGGGCTTTCTTGGCTTCTGATGCTCTAAGTCACCCAGCATGCTCTTTGTGAAGCTACTATGCACTCGAAGCTTGCTTTAGATTTACGGCAGTTAATATTTTCCCTGGTCATAAAAATTGTTTGAATGAATACTACATTGCTTCAAGCGACTTATTGGCTTATTGGATTTAATTTCTTTAGCACTTAATGAAATATCACTTTACATTGTGTTCACATGAAAGGACGTAGGTTGTGCATATACATTCATAGGTCAAAGTGAAACATTTTCCATCATTTTTTATTACGTGAAGAACAATTGAAAAGAGTTTTTATGTTTTCCATTCGAATCGCAAAATACAAATGATCTTTATCAGATACATAAATATTTATGAGAAGCAACAATTTTGATATTAATTTCATGTTCTATGAATGGCAGAAAAAGTACCAAACAAAACCAGTAGATTTGCGGTCATTCTATATTGGTTTGCTTGAACTCAAGTCCATAGATCTTAAAGTCTATAAGATAGAGTTTACGATGTTTGAATTTCACTTATGTCCACAAATGCTAACCATGATGAGTGAAAGATTAGGCTACAAGAATTTGATTGTGTAATTGCTCGACTCTTAATTTCTTTGAGTCTTTGCTAGTACAAAACTCCTGAGCTTGCTCCAAGCACCCCGCATGCGCCATATTTTTGGCGGTCGCCCTGATCCATCGACCGTCATTTTCACGCCGACAACGGTTTACTTGAACCATCGCGATGGTTCACTTAGACCATCGCGACGATCCTGTCGACCCCATGCCATCGTGATTGGCTCATGCCATCGCGCCGATGCTGCCACATGGCAAGCTAGACCATTGCGACGATACCCTCAGACCATCACGACACGTCGAAAATTGAACCATCGCGATTGGCTCACGCCATCTTGCTTTGTGACCATCGCAATGGGCTCACGCCATCGCGATTGTCCCGTTGACCATTGACTGACGCCATCGTGATTACTCGCCGATTAGACCATCGCGACAGTTCACATTTACGCCATCGCGATCATTCACCTTAGACCATCGCGACAGTTGGCTCCTTCAGACCATCGCGATTGTGCCACGCCGTCGCGACGGTTCACCTGGACCATCACGATTGTCCATCCCAAACACAATTTTTAGGGTTTGATTTTTTGACTAATTTTGGGACTATTTTTAGCAAATTTTTGGGTGATTAGACTCATAGGAGACCCCTTAGCTCATATTTGGAGAAAAACTTGTTTGTTAGTTTTTACCCCCGAGGGTCTGAACGGTCATATCTTTTTCATCCGAAGTCCGTTTTTTAGAGAGGATAAATTGAGGTTGACCATCTTTGGGATAGAAAGCCAGGGGGCATTAAAATTTTGGGCAAAAGGGAAAGGACCTTTAAAGGTGTATATATTCAAGTGCTTGATCATCCATTTGAGAATTGGTCTAATATTGGATTTTTACAGGTATAGCAAGGGCAATCAAGGGTAGACAAAGCAAGGCAGTGAAGAACGTAGAGCTTGGGAAGCGCGGCTTCTTGGGCATCAGGGCAACCAACAAAGCTGACTTGAGGTTGAAAGATTACTCAACCCCCTCAGTCAATTACTAGCTTAGGATAAACATTAGCATTGTGGATTAGATTAACGATGATAGGAACGCATCAAGGTCAAGAGATTTAATTTTTTCAAGTTCAAGACTAAAGTAAAGGTGTGTGATACGAAAACCTAAAGGAAAAGAAGTAAAATCTGATGGAACGAGAACTCAAAAGTACCACAGAAAGTCGATTCTTGACGCATACATCTAGACAAGAATTTAAAGGAATTTAAAACGAATCAAGAAAGTAAGAAACAAGGGACATTGACGATCAAAGAGTGCTGCGAAGCAAATTCATGAACCTTAGATCAGGCAAGCATATAGGTAAGTCAGACCGACGAAGCCTTACATCATCAGAAGCAAGTGTAGGAACTACTGCACGTTCGTGGGCTCAACAATTGAATAATAGTTATCCTACGAGTTGAGCTCAGACACGAGTGAATCAGAAATGGCTTTTAGCATGGAAAGACCAGAAGGAGGGTCAAACATAGCATACTTAGAAAAACTTGAAGGACCCTATAGAACTCAGTTGGAGTTTCTCTGAACCAACCGCTTAGGTGCTCGCATCTATGAGGATGGTTTGCGAAGACAAGTGGTGCAAATGCACAACCCTGAACAACCCATTGGATTGGAACGTCCAGTGGTGAAATTTGAGAGAGACGCATACATAGACAAAGAAGGAACAACGTACATCATAAGTACTCAGCCAAATAATACCAATGAGTTTGGCGAAATTTAGTTAGAAACGGAAGCGAGAGCCCAAGGAAAAGAACCAGTAGAAGAACCTAGGACACCTAGAGGGAAATCTATACTAACAAGAGTGCTAATTCCAGAGTGGATCCCTAAGGACAACAGAAGCATAGAGTTGTTTGTGAACAAAGAGACAGATGAAGCATTTTGGAGGTACAGAAGGGAACAAACTACTGAGGTAGGCACCATCACAATCTATGAATTTAAGGACCCGGATACACCTGGAAAGGTTGTATACCTAGACGAAACTTCAGAAAGAGTATTTGTAGTACTAGACCATGCGAGAAATACCTACACATGGAGAGGTGATTTAGTATTTCCTCCATCTCGAGAAAACGTAAACACAAGCCAACAAGGGGCAGGAACATCCTCAGCCCATGGCACTCAAAGAGAGAAAAACAAGGAAAGACCTGAAGTAAGTTTCAATCATCCCATAGGGAGAGACAGAACCACCATAAACGCGGACAGAGTGGATAGACAAGGAGAACCTAGAATACCAGGTGGTAGAGATGATTTTCCTCTGCCTAGACCACGTGAACACGCAAGAATATTAAGACGCACTCAATTAGTAAAGTCCATGAAAAATTATTTTGATGGGACAAGAGATCCCTATGATCATGTTGCGGAATTTAAACAAGTGCTACGAGCAGAACAAGTCGAAGACATGTTTACGCAATATAATGCATTTGGACTAACGTTAAAGAATACCACTTTAACTTGGTTCCAACCATTGCAACAAAGGCAATTTAGAGATATCCATCACTTTTTAGATTCATTCATTATGGAATTCTCTAAAAGTGGAATCAGGCATGATACATCATCATTGATTCATAGTTTTAAACAAACCCCTCAGGAAACAGTTAGACTGGCAGGACGTAGGTTTAGACAATATGTTGAAAGATGTCCAATGCAAGAGTTACCCTCACAGGCCAAGCAAGTGTCATTGTTTTTAGATGGCCTGTTGAGCTCTAAGCTATGCTCCTATGTATACTTGAAGGAACCCAGGACGCTAGAGCAATGTGCAAGAATTTGCATAGACATTGAGGACAACTTACGAGACGAGTTGGAACTCTCAAAGGTCTATAAGGACTCAGATTGTTCATCTCTAGCATCTTCAAAATTGTCTAGCTCGATAGAAGACCTAGCAAAAAAAGTGGCCCAAAAACTAGGAGTTTCTAGCAAACAGATACCTAGGTTAACAACAACCAAGCATTGTTACACCTGTGGTGGTGATCATATGGAAAACGTGTGTCCCAATGCAACACAAGCGCAAGCCAACCCTAGTGGCCAGTACTGTACAATTGAGAGACGATACACGAATCATACCGCTCAAGACTGCCCATACAACAAACAAGTAGTGAGATAGAACTACCCGCAAGCATATGCACAGCCAGGTCGGTATCAAGGTCAATACAATGCTCAGCCACATTACTATAGGCCTCATCAAAACTATCCATATCACGCTCAACAGAGACCACAACCTGTTTTAGCTCAGTAGCCACCCCCACCAGCTAATGTCATCTCAGTTAAATACGCTGCTGTAGAAGAGAACCTAAGTAGGGCTTTAGTTCCCTCTTCACCCCTAATTACAAAAAGTGACCCAAACTCAAACAGTTTTGACTCTACACATGTAGATAGTCCACCCGCATATTACACAGAGTCACCAGAACATGTGGAGACATATCATTTTGATAGTCCACCATTGGAACCTAGTTGGGAGCCCGACTATGCTAATGTGATGTATACCAACCCTAATCCGCGGCCCCAATTAAGACCACAAAGACCACAGGGCCCTATAGGACCATGCTTTAGGTGCCAAGGAGATCACTTCATAAAGGATTATCCACATCCTCCTATATCAGGACAGTCTCAGTATTATAACATACAAGTCTTTTGTGTCGATTGTGGCAAAGAGCATGTCATAAAAGACTGTCCTAAGAACCCTGCTAATGCTTCAAATGTGACACCAATCAATGTGATAGGTATTGTGAACAATGCAGATGGATCCAATCCTACATACGTGCCTATCCAAGCTATAACAAGAGCCCAGGTGCTCTTACATAATCAACAAAGTAATCAGGAGAAAATAGCCAGAACTAGTGAAGTTGGAGAATCTAACAGTAAAAAGACGAAATCTTGGAAAGATTCTAGAGAAAGAATCAAGAGAAAATGGAGTAAAAGGATAACAGAATTGGAAGGAAGTCTCAAGGAATCTAGAGCCAAAATCCTAGAACTGACTTCACAGGAATTGAATCCATATCGGAAAACCTAGACATGATGTTTCGTGCATATTTGGCTAGAATAAAAGAAGGACCTCAAATAGCTGAAATGAGTAAGAACTACCCTCAAGCAGACTTAGAAATTGAGAGAACTAAACTTTGCATGAAGATGGTAGAATTAGCACAAGCTATGTTTGAAGCCTCTAGATATTTTAATTGGAATAACATGGCAAAACCGGAATTACACTTTCAAGGATTAATGGAGAGGCTAGAATACTTGATTGATAGCAAAGAGAAAAAGGATCAGCATAGGAACCTTGTCCTAGAGACACAGGAAAGGAATGCACCATCCCTGTCTCAAGTACCCAACACGGAGGGTGAAGACAACCTGTCTTCCATACATAGGTATTCACATGAATTTCTAAGAGAAATCCAAGAAGAGAAGTGGAGAAAAGAACAAGGAGCTCATCCTCCTATTCAAGAAATAGACGACTTGCAAGAGCAATTTCCCCAAGACATCCCCTCTATTTACGACGATGTAGAGGAAGAGCAATTGAGTGAACACACAGGTTTTGAATCCAATTCTTTACAAGAATTACCGCAGTTCACATGACCTTGGGAAGATAAGTCTATTAGCATGAGAGCACCCACGATAATAGTGAGGAATGAAGAATCAGTGATCCCTAGAAACACAGAAGTGATAAAGAACACGAAAGTTCAATGTAATCTCACCCTAGAAGAGTTGTTGAAGATTAAACCACAACTGTGGAAACATGTAGCAAATCAATTCCCTGAGCTTGCTACTACTCCCTCACAGATAGGAACACACAAGAAGGTACCAAAGATACCCGTAAAAAAGATCGGAGATGTAAGTGAAGGAGAGGAAGGTAACATGTATCTTCCAATAACCCATTAGGGCTACACCACGAAAGCCATCTTAGATTCAGGAGCCAGAGTAGCCATTGCTACCACCGCTTTATGGAAACGTTGGGGTAAGCCAGCATTAAGACCTACCAGGATGAAGCTACAAATGGCTGACGGACATATAGAAAAACCATTAGGCCTACTAGAGGGTATATCTCTCACCACTTGTGGTGTGGAATTTGAGCATACTTTTGCCATTTGTGATTTTGCGAAGAATCATGCTTACGAGATGATATTAGGACGACCATTCATGCGTCAGTTGCAAATTGTACAAGATTGGGGAACTAATTCTTTGTACTTGCAACATTTAGGAGTGACTACTAAAGTCAATCTTAAAGACTATTCACATCGAGACGTACCCCCAATACAATGGAATACCTTCCATAAGACACAGGTAGAAACGGAATCGGTGCACTCATTAGAATCAGACCCCTCATGGTTGCACAAGGATACTCATCTATGGATGTGTAAGGTAGCAAAACAAGAGGAAGAACGGTTAGAAGCCGGAACCTTAGGTGCAAAACATCCACGAACCCTTCAAGACCCAGCTTACGCACCTATAGTATTTCCAGACGAAGAATTCGAACCCCATGGTTGGGCAAAAATTCTAACAACCATGGATGTAGCCATCAATGAGGAACAATGGACACCCCAATGTGACGAGGATGGCTATGACATTTCAGTCTTCACCATAGAGCCAATCATGTGTGATTCGATTATTGAAGAAATGTGAACCTAGCACTGATGCATTTGAGGATGCGAGTGATTTCGATTTAGAGTCAATTATTATGGACCCTCCATTTGCATCAGAGGAAGAATATTTCTATGAAGTAGAAAATCACCCTCAGAGACATGAAAAAATTATGAATGAGGTGAGGTTAGCCACACAAGTGACTACTAAAAGTGAAGGCAAGAAGAATCCTTGTTTGAGGTACCCGAGAACTTCAAGAAATATGAAATAGAAGATAGACAAATCATGGTATGAATGCCTAACAGAAACGCCAATGTTGGAGAAGTATATGATAATCGAGAGAAAACCAAAAAAATAATAGTTGCCATAGAAGGAGAAGAAGAGAAATGTACCTACATAGGGCATGATTTGATGAGTGAAGAAGAAGAAGAATTAGTTGCCCTATTGCACGAATATAGAGATGTGTTTGCTTGGAGTTACAAATATTTGAAAGGAGTAGATCCAGATATATGCTCTCATAGAATCCCTATGACTCCAGATGCAAAACCTACAAAACAGAAACCATACATGTACAATGATAACTACGCTGCAAAGATTAAAGAAGAAATAGATCGTTTGATAGAAGCAGGATTCATATATGAAATTGAGCATACTGAATGGGTATCCCCCCCATTGTGGTTGTGCCCAAGAAGAATGGAAAATTGCGTGTGTGTATTAACCTTAAAAAAGTTAATGCTGCCACGATTAGAGACAGTTATCCTCTTCCTATCATGGAACATTTATTGGAAAGAGTTGCAGGCAAGGAAGTTTATAGCTTTCTTGATGGATTCTCAGGCTATAATCAAGTAGCCATTGCTCCAGAAGATCAACACAAGACGGCTTTTGCCACAGAATGGGGCATTTTTGCATTTCGTGTAATGCCATTTGGCTTAACAAATGCACCTGCCACTTTCCAACGACTTATGTGTCATGTTTTTAAGGAATTCTTACGCAAGAGTTTGGAAGTTTATGTTGATGACATATGTGCTCATTCGAATATCAGGCACACACATATCCCATAACTAAAACAAGTATTTGACAAATGTCGAGAATATCAAGTGTGTTTGAACCCAGAAAAGTGCGTTTTCATGGTCAGACAAGGCAAAATTCTAGGACACATTGTGTCAAAGAATGGAATTTCGACAGATGAAGAAAAAGTAAAGGTAATTGCAGATCTACCTAGGCCAAATAACATAAAAGAAGTACAGGCATTTATGGGTCATTGCGGTTATTACAGACGATTCATACACATGTATGCAATCATAGCCAAGCCTCTGTACTCTCTTTTGACCAAGTTCGAATGGACAGATGAATGTGAGAATTCATTCAATGAACTTAAACGACGCTTGTGCTCTGCACCTATATTGACAACCCCAGATTGGAGTAAGCCATTCCATGTACATGTGGATGCTTCCAACTATGCCATAGGATGTGTGTTAGCACAACCCACGAATGAAGGTAACATAGATCTCCCCATAGCTTACGCAAGCAGACAGTTGAATGCAACAGAAAGAAATTACACCACTACAGAACGAGAAGGATTAGGAATGATCTATGAAGTAAAGAAATTCAGGCATTATTTGTTGGCAAATAAGTTCAAATTCTTTACAGATCATCAAGCGTTATTATACTTAGTCAATAAGCCTTGTAATACGGGACGATTAATATGTTGGTTTCTATTACTCATGGAGTACGATTTTGAAGTAGTCAGGAAGGGAAAGACACATCTTAGAGCTGGCCACCTTTCAAGATTAACCTCAGGAGAAGCTCCTCAAGGAATAGCAGATGAATTACCAGATGCGTATTTGTTTAACCTTGAGATAGTACCAGAATGGGCTAAGCCGATAGTCCCTATTCTCACATACGGACCTAAGAATCCTAGGATAAGGATCAAGGAAGGAGAAATTACCAAGTCTCAAAGATATCAAATAATAGCAGGAAGTATATATAAACAAGATAATCAAAAGATTCTTGCTTGTTGTGTCGATGAACTAGAACATGCGAATTGGTTGCAATTAGCACACATAGGTGCACTGAAGCAACACCATTCGAAACATCATACATTGCAGACTCTGCATAGACTAGGAGTCTATTGGCCTTCAATGGAAGCAGATGTCTATAAGTTGTGTAAAGAATGCCCTGTTTGTTGTGAAAAACCACCAGTAGAACATGCTACATTATATCGTGTGTCTCTCACACCAGACTGGAGTGAACCTTTAGTGACATACTTGAGGATGAAAACATTCCCTCAAGGAATTACTTTAGCACGACAACGAAGTCTACAGCAGGAAGCTCAAGACTATTCACTTATTGGCGACAATCTCTACAAATGAGGACGCGATGGATATTTAAGACAATGTGTTCATGAGAACGATTACTTGAGCGTACTAGAGACCGCACACCAAGGTGTTGCAAGAGGTCATTTTGGCCCCGATAGGGTAATCAAAGCCATCCTCTTCATAGGATTATGGTGGCACACTCTTCACATGGATGCACATACCTATGTAAAGAGATGTGATGTGTGCCAAAGAACTCAGTTTCCTACTCGCAGAGATGAAATGCCATTGAAACCCATGATGGGAGGACGTGCATTTTCTAAGTGGGGTATAGACTTTGTAGGACCCATTATACCCCTGCAAAAGGTACACACGCTGAGTACATTATTGTTACGACAGATTATCTTACCAAATGGGTAGAGGCAAAAGCCACAAAAAAGAATGATGCACACACGACTGCAAAATTCTTATTTGAAAATGTCTTTACAAGATATGGATTGCTGATTCACAAGAAATCCGCACCATATCATCCTCAGGCCAATGGACAGGTTGAGAGCACTAACAAGATCCTTTGTAACGTACTGACAAAACTTGTGAACAATAAACGTTCAGATTGGGACTAACAGTTACATCACGCTATTTGGGCATATCGAGTGGCCTACAAGACCGTACTCAATGCAACTCCCTTTCAGATGGTTTTTGGTCAGAATGTTGTGCTTCCTTCGGACTTCCTGATACCGACCCTTAAGGTTGCACAAGAACATCAGTGGACCAGCCATTAATTATCAACGAGAATAATGGACTTGGAACGATTAGGAGAATTCAGGCTGAGAGCAGCAGCAGGAATATACGCAGCAAAGAAGCGACAGAAAGCATATTTTGATGCACATGTGAAAGATAAAGGCTTAAAAGAAGGAGATTTAGTTCTAGTATATACGTTGAAACAACACGCACGGAAATTAGGAAAGCGAGGTTATGAACCTATGATCATTAACAGACTCTTAACAAGTGGAGCAGCACAATTAGCCACCTTAGAAGGAGACATAATGCATAATTACATTAGTGGCTGTAGAGTCAAGTTATATCAAGAACCTCTTACTGAGGATATGTTTAGACGACTCACGTTGGCAAAGAAGCGTAAGGAGGAAGAAAATAGAATACGAGCTGAAGCTCAGGCAGAAGCTATAGAATGCATTAAGCGCATGAAGTTAAGAAGACAAGGACTAGGGAGAGTATCCCATGGCCATGTGTCAAGCAAAGTCAAGTACTCATCCTAGTATAGTGGACAGGAGACCATTCATTACAGTCAGGCTAGAGCACGGCAACCCTTGCCAAGAGCTCAAGGCTTTAATTGATTCAGGTAGAGCGACTAGCGCGATTAGATGGTCCCACTATAAGGACTCAGAAATAGAAATGCGGCCAATCGAGGCATACCTCATAGGGCTAGGAGGCATGGAAACCCCTTGCATGGGTGAGGTGGACCTTCCTATCCTCATAAATGACGTGACCATGATAGCAAAGCTACTAGTGTGCCATGATGACGACCTGATAGAACCCCTAATCCTTGGCCAAGACTGGCTATACGATCAATCAGTGGACCTAAATCTTAGACAAGGATCCTTACAGATTGGAACCTTAGATCAGAAGCGAGTGATACCACTTGACTTCCCTAACGGCAATCTGCCTGAGATATGTAACCCTAGACCATATGAACAACATGCGAAAGAGGACCAGAAGATCTTTGGTCAGATAAGTCACGTTACGTCTAGACCAATCCACGCGGGCTTGGCGATGGACAATTGTCAATCAGAAGGATGTTAGGAGATTTTCCCTTGGGCTTCCTGCAAATTAGAAGGGGCAACCACCCAACCGCTTGGTCAAATGGACACAATTAGCAGTGAAATGGACACAATCAGAGGTCAGGTGGGTTACATCAGCGGACAAATGGGGACAATTGTAGGTCAGGTGGACTGCATCAGCAGCCACATAGGCAAAACACCCTGCAGTGCCCATCCTTCCACACTTACTGCGGATTGGCCTAGATCTGTGGTACAGAATGCCTCACCTCCTAATGGGCAAGTTTCGCAAATGTTGGACCTCCCTTCTTTTCCAAAGCAGAGTGTCCATCCGACCTCTCAACCTCAACCACTAAGGAGTCAATCAGAACAGAGGAACCCAGACTGACGACAATATTAGACGACACAAAGAGGAAAGCAGCAGTATCAGTATCACAAAGCAAGAGGCATGAGACAAATATGGGTGCCAAAAGGACAGAAACCACCGATAGAGTTCAGCAACGCAGACACTGATAAGAAGAAGTCAAGGCAGAAACAGAGTCAATATTCAACATCTCCTCGACCTTCTTCTACGAATACAAACATTCGGCATATTTGGATCGCCAAGAAGTACCTTACGAACCTACCCACACCCATGCAAATCTAGGTACCCAAACAGTGTATTATAGCTCAAACCTCAAGCCATGTAATATATACCCCTCAGAAATCTCTTCAACCCTACGTACCACCACACCCGATATCACCTTTTGCTACTCAGCAGAAACCTATCAGCCACTCACAAACTCTTAGGAAGTGGATACTGAAATGTATCCAGTTGTCTCCTCAAAACCCATTGTCTAACATAACTCCCACCCCGACTAATTTACAACCTTGTAATAACTCATTCACGACTGAACCTTGTACAAATCCACACACTATAACCCAACATCACTTGTAATAACATCTCATCAAGAAATGTATGCATCATCGGAAGCATGTAGGTGTCTAGAGACCTGCATTAGTTTTTGCAACAATCATTCCATAGACCACATCACAACACTCGGCTACACGGGTTACACATCGGTTATCAAAAGGGATTGCGGTATCACTTTAATGGGATCATGATTAATTTCCATACTAATGTGTTAATCTTTTATAACAGATATGCTACCCACTCGCATCACTCATCATGCAGGCAGAAGGACCATTTGAAGCTGGCCCCAGTGCACCCATGGAAAATATTTGAGAACTACTCGCGGAACCACATCCTACGGCTCAACCACCAGAATTTCAAGGATTTCCAGGACCTATTCCAATTGACGATCCTCCTAGGGGATATACTGAGAAGATTCATCGTAACTCTCATTGGTTTCAAGGGCTAGCAGGACCGTTGGCGGATGCAGATTCCATCTTTGAAGCCAATTTGGCGTTTGATCACCGTACATGGGGCAAGTACCAATTTTTCTCAAGAGAATTCCAAGGATTATAGAACACAGAAGACTTAACGCATGTTTGGGCAAGAGCAGGCTTCACAGAATATTTCAGTGATCCTTTGCCTAAACCAGATTTCTACAGATGCTACTACTTGGTAACAACATTGATAGCTTCAGAGAACAAAGATTTGCCAAGAACATTCATTTTGCCGTCTTTGGTAAATGATCAGCCATATAAGAAGTTTTATCTGTCTAAAGATTTGATTAGAGCTGCTATTAAGATACATGGAACGCATACGCCAACAGAACGAGAAAGGCTAATTCCAGAGCCTATGAAACGTGGGGATGTTACTAAGTGGGAAGATATTTCAGCAATCACACCTGAGCTCTCTAAACCGTTGAGGATATGTATGCAACATTTCGCATTTCCAGCTCAGGATCGATTCACCATGCCCCACAAACGTATATGATTTGGCTTATATTTAGCTTGTACTGGGCCACAAATAGTTGATCTGGCTAGCTGGATAATTGATCAGCTCTACTTAGCACAACATAGATGGGAAAGAAAGAAGGTAATCAATGGATGTTGCGCTCTCACGCGCATTCTATATATGTGTTTGGCATACGATTTACCAATCGAGCGTGCAATGACAAGCGAGGAGCTTAAAGCATTCAAGGGGACAACAAAGAAAGCTAGGAAGGCCAGTAAAGGACGAGCAGGAAAGCGCATGAGAGGAACCATTCCCTGTCTACAGGTCCCAGAATCACCATCACCTCAACCCTCTCCAGAACAGTCTCCTACAGAAGCCTCTGTACAACCTATTCGCATACGATTATCACGACCTATCGTTACAGAGGGCACTACTAGTGCAATCACATCACAACCAACATCAATTCAAGAACCTACCACCACTGCAGCAGAAGTTCCCTCCACTATTGGTGCGGAAGCTTTTTCCTTTCCGATACCTAACTTGGAAGCAGAACCAACGGACACCACATTTGATTGCGAGATGCCGGATGTGTTTTCAAAAGAATTTCAGTTTTCAGAAGGACAAATATTTTCTCAAGAATATGAACGTCCAAGCTACCCAACCACTCCCCCAGATCAACCACAAGGACAAGTCGTGTCCAGCTCTAAAGAGGAAAGAACAGAAACAGATGATGATGAAGGCGATGATGAAGCCAGCCAGGGCACTCATGAATCCCAAGAGCATGTACAGATAGATGAACAAGGACAACAAACAGACACCCAGGGAGATACCAGTACGCATGAAGATGAAACCTTTGAAGCAGCAGCTTATACCTTGGCAATCAAAAAGTTATATCACACCATGGAGAAAGTTTGGGCACGTAAAAAGTTAACGGAGGAAGAGAGCCAAGCACTCATAGAACAAGAACTTGTCACAGGCGGTTTCGAAGAAGTATACATCAAAGGCTTCAGGGAACTTGTCAAATCAGTGGGATCTAACGAAGCATTAAGATATTTGCAAAGGAAGCCGTTACCGCAATTTGACCCCTGACGAGTATGTTTATTATCAAAACCAGGCGAATACATTCGCGTACCGACAGGTGCTCAGTTATCCCAACAGGCCAAGGAAGCACGACTAATTCCTGAACGATCTGAGGTTGAAGAAGCTATCCTCATCGACTCCCCGCCCCACACTGTACATACCACCGTTGTGACCGAAGTACCCGCCACTCCAACCGCTCCTCTTTCACCTCCCGTATCTCCAAGCTCCCCTGTACATCCAATCTCTCCCAGCCCATCCATATCTTTGGATAGCGCTGTGGCAGAAGCCTTCCTTACTTCCATTCATCCGACAATTCCCGTACCCACCCAACCTAGTTTTCCTCCTCGAACATCCACCTTTCTATACAGTCCAATTTTCCCTCCATCCTTCCCGTCCTTCCCCACACCTCCAAGACCCCTTTTCCCATTCCCACCTCCATTAACCTTCTCCCCTGTATCACCTCCCCGACCTACCGTAATTCCTCTTTCCCCTTTCCACCAAGGCCTACAAGAGGCCCCCACTATAAATTACTCTTCAACCTCTGTAAACCCTGTATTTACACCCACACAAGCACCCACGATCACTCCACTATTCACGGTCACCGCACTTGACACCACGTCCAATGACATGGACATATCACCGCCCACTGCACCCCCACTCACTTCATTCATGGCACAACCATATTTAGGCACTTCACTGTTTTCCACAATCACCACGGCATCCACATTCCCACCCCCATTCCCCATTCCCTTTGCATCTACCCCCACTGCATCTTCACTTAACACACCATTAATATTATCACCCACTGTAGATACTGCATTCCGACAAATGTTCACCTGCATGACACAAGTAAGAGATGAATTTGCATCTTGGCCATAACTACCGGACGTTGTAGCAGACAACGAATGATCTACAGTCGCAGCTTAATTCATTGTCGATCGAGAATGCCTCACTAAACACCCGCTACCAAGAGCTACGAGAGGCATATCATAAACTTGAACTAGAGAGTGAACAAAAGACCAAAGAAGCCATCACTGACATAGACAACTTGTTAAGGGCACAGACTATTCGCAACGCGACACTTACCAGGAACATGGGCTTACTCAGACGACACTTGGCAGCAACAAAAGAAGAGAACCAGCACTTACAAGAACACAACAGAGAAAATTTAGAAGCTGCTCTCGATCAGCCAGACCAACCATTGAGCCCCAGTCGTTTCAAGGCTGTACCCTCAGAATCTATGAAAATGTTGCTAGAAGATCATGTCAGATTGTTAGATGAGTACGATAGCATGAACGAGGAATATCAGAAGCTGAAAGAAGATCATAAACTACTCCAGCTAAGAGCACCAATACAACAAGGACTACCAGCCCCTGCGGACCCATCTCCTGACATCCTAGAGGAACTCAACGCATTACGGGCCCAGGTATTAACTCTTCAATCACAAATAGCAGTATATGAAGCACCACCAAGGCGAGACTCCCCACCGGAACTACCAGCAGAGGAAGAAACAATAACTATTTCGATGGAAGAAACTTTTGAAGAAGCATATGAACCTCAACCCATCCCAGGCGGGCGAGTCACGGCAGAAGGCCAGACGACTTTCGAACTTCCAACTCCCGCATGGATGAAGACGATTGAACAACTAGGTAGAACTCACTCAGCACGAGTAGAGGCGTAGTTACACGCAATGGCAATGATAGAAGAAAGAATTTTACAGTCTCCCTACTTTGCTCATTTGGACCCTCGTAGATACATATCTGGGCATGAGCTACAATAGAAGCCGTATTTTATGTTAATGGTAGAATATCAGTTGGCCATAGAGAAAGAAACAGGCCAGAAACTCTCTCACGCTACTCAGTTTGAGCCTGACGATTTGCCAACAGACGCGGAGCAAGGAGAAATCTATCAACCAGATTGGCGCAAGGATCTCTTACAGAAATATCTAGAGATGATGAGTACTTGGGTCAAGGCACCACTACACTTAAAGTACAACCCATGTTGGGGACCAGTGCCACGTCGTCGTTCCTGGAAGGCATTTGCCATTAAAGTACAGAACAACAAGCAATGCCAGGATTGGCTCAATTACCCATACTTCAGGCCACCCACCGGACCACCTATAGTCGGATACATGATGGCAACAATTTGTCACTGGCTCCCTCGCTTAAAAAATATGGACGATGTCGCAGCGCATATGACTGTCAAGATATTTGACATGATGCAGATGGTTTTCAAAGTCTTCCGTCGCGTCAAGGCACCCCATGTAAACACCCCAGGTTTCGAGCATGGCAATCTAGATCTTGCATATGATATGAGTACAACGCCATCACTCCGGGTGTGTTACGCCTGGCACTTTCGAATT
This sequence comes from Ceratopteris richardii, assembly GCA_020310875.1. Classification (NCBI taxonomy): domain Eukaryota; kingdom Viridiplantae; phylum Streptophyta; class Polypodiopsida; order Polypodiales; family Pteridaceae; genus Ceratopteris; species Ceratopteris richardii. Next base: position 131,604,641 of record CM035436.1, read on the forward strand.
AAATACTTACCGGCGTGCTACAAGCAGACCTTCGAAGAAATGTTCACAACCGTTTTCTGGGAATATCACTCAGAAGTGTTCATCAGTAGGCCTACACACCTCTTGCAATTATTTGCCTGTGAACAGATGGTATATTCCATTTATTATCGACTCCCACCATCCGTTGAACCACAACCCATTGATTGGGAGAAACTCGAGGCAGATCTGGCCCGAGGAATTCGTATATCCGAACACACCCTTGCTCAGGAACTACTCCAGAATTATATCCGACAGACCTCACAACAGGGTTCTGTCGAGGATGACAGAAGCGAGAGGGAGGGGGTGTTGGCAGTAGCCAAAGGCATAGAAGACGCGGAAGCATGTGAAGACAAAGCATAACAAAGAAGCAGGGAGTCAGTCGAATCATTTTTCAAAGAATTATATTTTATAAATACTTTTCAAAACCTCCAACAGTGATTTTCATCACTTTTGTAAAGGAGGTGAAGCTTCTTAACGTGGTTCTCACCATTGTGCTAGAGGAACAACCTTGATTGGGATAAACAACTTCATCATGTTGTTTGGGGTTATCGAGTTTCCTACAAAATGGTACTCAATGCAACCCCATTTCAGATGGTCTTTGAATAGAATGATGTGTTACCATTAGATTTCTTGATCCTGGCTTTTAAAGTAGCACAAGAGCACGAGTGGAATAGACACGAGTTTTCTTCCATGATATTTGATCTAGAACGCTTATGTGAGACCACGCTACGAGCGGCAGCAGGGATCTACACTGTAAAGAAAAGACAAAAGGCATTCTTCAATGCACACATCAATGATAAAGGATTGAAAGAGGGAGACCTAGTGTTGGTTTATACATTAAAGTAGCATGCCCATAAATTGGAAAAATGAGGATATGGACCCATGGACATTAATAGAATTTTCACTAGCAGTGCTATTGAATTGGCTACTCTAGAAGGTGACATCGTCGAGCTATATTAGTGGATGCTGAGTCAAGCTAAATCAAGAACCTCTTACAAAGGATATGCTAATGAGAGTCAATATTGCTAAGAAGTGAAAAGAAGAAGAATTAAGGGAGAAGAAGGACAAGAACTCCGATGTACATTCAAGATGTCCTAATGATAGTGAAAATGCTAGTGTTCAAGGTGAGGACTTATGGAACCACTATTCTGAAAAAAATCGGATCTATGACCATGCAATCAACTTAAACCTAAGAAGTCAACTTCTTTAAGTTTGGGTACATGAACAATGCATTACATTAGAATTAGAGAATTGCATGATCAGAAATCTAGGTATCACACATTCTCTTAGTTCTTCTAAGACTAATCTTAGAGAAGGAGATGTTGTATGTGTCAAACGCTCTATGGTGCAGGAGTCAATCATGGAAGAAGAGGATCGAAGGCGAGTGCATCTCTTTCCTTTTTCAAACACTAATGAATCCACAATAGTTCAACCATAGAGGTAAGCCAAACAATAAGATGAAGAGGCCAAAGGAGATCTATATGCGACTGAACACTGCTCTAAAATGGATCCCTATAAGGATGAATGATCAATTTTCATTCAACCATCAATTGATTGCCTCATTTCAAGATCCAGTGGATACCTCCAAACAAAGGTTGCATCAATGTCTACAAGTAACATCAAAAGCCTCGACTTGCAAAAACCATGTTCTTTTGCATAAGCCCATCTTTTGCACCATTCATGTCATGCACTTCCACAGTATGCATTAATATAGGCCCAAATTACAAGGCTGTGCATAGACACAGTTGAGAATCCTGGGCCCATGAGACACATTTGACATATGTAAACTATTTTATTGATACTAAACTCTTTCTTCTTGTTTTTTGATAGTATTCCAAAAAAAAAAGAGAGAAAAAAAGAGAAGAAACAAAAAAGAACAAAAGGAGAAGAGATAGGACCATACAATCAAAGAATCTCATCACTGAACCATCAACAAGGAAATACATCATCAATGAAAGACAAGCAAATGGTCAACCACCGTGATGGGAGTATAACACGAAGAGATGAATATCGACTAACCTTTCACCATGATAAGAATCCCTTACTTTGGCAAGACTATTACAATGATAGATTAGGAAACCTCTTCGTCAGCATACCCTTGAGCACTTAGCTCAAGAACCAATTTTTTGCACCATACTTCTTACAATGTATACTACAAGTAAGCATGCATAAGGCCACATTACAAGGCCGTGAACAAGGCACATATTTTGCTCAACCCATGCACTAATACATGTACCCATCATTCATTATGGGTTAGGAGTACTTGGCATGATAGCTATGAAACCCATGTTTGAAAGAGTTAAAAGACATCAAGGTTACAACATCAGTACCTATGAAGCAATTCACAACCAATAGCTGCTCAACTTCAACATTGATAACCTCCTTTGAGAAAGTAGCAATTTTCGAAAGCTCACAAATACACCATTATGTTGGAATCTAGGGAAGAAGTACATACAAAGGGACTAAAACTTGCAAAGGCTACCAGGGACAAAATGAGCAACAAGACAACCCACCCCACTACATTTGGAAGACACACAAGAAGAGGGAGCATCTAGGGAGCTCCAAGAAGTATATGCCAAATTTTTGGAAGAAACCCCTATAAAAATGGTGATTTTGATCATTAAAAACCATTGTAGATATCATTTCACATTTTCGCAACTCCATTTTGTTCAAGCCAATGAGTCCCCGAGCTTGAGGAGTATTGGAAATATCTACGTATCAATTTTCATAATTCTCTAATTCCATTTGAGCCCTCAAATAAGCCTTGGAACCTAATTTTTAACTAGGCCAAACACTAGATCTGGACAAGGCCAAAACTGCTCAAAAAACTATAAAAAGAGCTAGCACTACAAGAATAACGGGGCCATAGCGACAAACTCTAATTGAAAACAAAAGCGGAGAAAGTCGCATATGCAACGATGGTGTCAAACAATGTTGCATACATGACACTCTAGGAGAGAAATAAAAGAATAGATACTTTGCGTCGAATAAGCGACGATGAGCATTGCATAAGAGATGCATATATTATTTGTTGCTATCTGTGTCGACTTTTAGCGACCATGTTAGTGATGATTGCATACTAGATGCGAAGGAGGGATCAAATGAGCAAAGGTACACACACATACATACACACATATGCATACACACATGCATATACACACATGCATATACACACATGCATATACATACACACATATGCATACACACACATGCATACACACACATGCATACACACACATGCCCACATATACACATATACACATTGTTGAGAATAGGGGAACAACAAACCCTAACCGCCTCACATGGAAGTGAGAGGTTTCTCCAAGTTGGGGCAAAGAATGAGAGGAGAGGTTCACCCACGCTCATGGAGCAATGGCAACAATGGCCAATGTCACAAGGAGCAAAGGGGAACATCCTCCCAACCATGCACACACACATGCAAATCCATACACCAAGACCAACGCCATTGCACACAAGGATTTGGATGAAACCAAATGACACCTTCTTCCATTACCAAAATGGAGGCCAAGGCCATGGCCAAGGGACCTCCCCTTTTACAAATGAGTCTCTTCTTTATATAGAGAAGAGAGGCATATGTGAATAAAAACATGTGGTCAAAAGACCACATGTGCTAAATCAAAAAGAGAATCTTTATGTGACATGGGACTAACCACCTAGAGAGAGAGAGAGCGCGTGGAGAATTTTTACGTGGGGATTTTGGTACTTGTGCAAAAAGGAGTTTTCAAAAAAGGCTTCAATACCATAGACTAGAGGAAATATCAAAAAGGGGTTTTAGGAGAGTGTTCACATGGACATCTCCTAATTTACAAAAAGAAGGTATTTTCATGAGGGCTAAAGGATGCCATAGCATGAGAAAAAATATGGGCAACCCTTGTAACAACACCCTCCTCCTCCTAGACTTTGTCGCCCTCGACAAAGCTGAGAAATGAGATGCATATATTGCTGGACTGGTCCAAGTTTTGAGTCTTCCGCTCAGCTACTCTGCAACTGTTCAAATCTGAATCGTGCAAAGCTGCAAATCTTTGAATCAGCAAGTCGTCAATCTTCAAGTCTGCAACTCCATATTGCTCAGCGACACAATCCCCTTGGGGGGCAGTCAGCCCAGCATTCCTCCATTGTGTCTTCTCTTCAAAGCTCCAATACCTGAAATTTAACATACATAACAAGTAGACTGATATTGAAAAGAACCAGCCACAAAATTTCATTTTTAGTTTCCACTTTAGAGACATCTTTCACTTAAAACTTGCTCTTCTAATGAGAAGAGCTCCTGAAAATCTTCTTATTTCTGCAATCCAACATCAGTTATCTCCAAGTGAGTGTGACATATCACGTTTCATAGCATGAGGTGAATATGATATCATGATTAACGTACATTCCTACCCTCATTTAAATTATGCTCCTAGTCAATCTTGCAATTTAACATGAGTTTTATGTGCTCATAGAATGAACAGACAATAGTGCAACATTGAGTCCTATCATTTTACAAGCATTAAGGAAATTAAATCAGCTTATCCAGCACTATTCTTGCAAAGCACAGTTTCAAATCATCTGTGGGAAGTAAAAAGGATCAATGCTAAAGTTCCAAGTGTGTTGGCCTGAAATGCCTTATAAAAAATAAGCCTTTTAAATGAGCATTGTGAAACTAGAGCTTCTTCCCTAGCAAAAAACAAAAGCTCATTCCGTGACCTCCAAACATTCTTCCAATTCTTCACTATGCTAACAATCCTAATTGTGTTACCTCTGAAATAATCATGAGAATACAAGAGTAACAAGATCAACCAGAGGAGTCATTACCATAAGATAGTAGAAGCATATCATTTGATCAAGGCATAAGCATACAAACGTACAACTAATGTGGCCCAATTCAGGAGGAATCCTTTTTGGACACAATTATGAAAAGGCCATCTAGAGTCAAAGTAATCTTTTAAGTGAACAGTAATCCAAAGATAACTCCTCAAGCACTGCAGCCATTTCTGAACTTTCCCAATCCTACGTCATACAAAACATCATTCAGGAAACCAAGGTCATGAACTCAAGGTTTATGTATATGCTACAAACATAATCATTTTTATTGCAAGACTAAGAGGTCCTATAGCTCAACCGAATGCCTGCAACCATAAGAAACAGACACTACAATTTCCTTTCGCAGGAAGTTTGGACACAATCCCTGAATAGTGTAGTCACATACTTCATCCACATGATGCCACAGTTTGTAATACGCAATTTCTTGCAATGCAAATGAAGATGAAAAAGAAACATTTCCTATCCTCCATAGAGCGTACAATAGATCCTTTCGAGACCCACAATAGTTATGGGCATGATGCAATCATCATAGATCATTATAATTCCATTAGCTTAGCCTGATGGCAGGATGTGTGGCCACCATTTAAAGACACCATGCCACCCATTGGAACTAGTCATCACGTCATTGAGAGCACCAGGTCTGTGATTTTGCAACACACACAGAACACCACTCACACGCAGCATTCTGATCTCGAAGCCCCTTCAAATCTCAGGGAAATGCCTTAGGCTTTGCCCGATGTGTTCTTTATTACCTGTGAAAAACTAAAACCAAATGTGGACCATCAAATCACTTTCAACAAAATTGCTAAGTTATGTTGCTTAGTCTCTCAATAAGGTAAAAAGATTATCAAAGTCTGTAGCCTCAAGGAAATCCCATAGATGGGTTATCTAATCGATACACTGGATGGGGATGACTTTTTTATGCATCAAATGTGCGTGGCCAAAAAGGCTCCAAGCAACAACATTAAGTTCTCAAAACTGCACACATAACTTAACATCTCAACTACAGTCAGTGCTGGTATGCCAACGTCTACCTAACGCTAATGTTTGAGGACCAACCTTCAGACCACTTGCACCAAAAAAAAATCATCAAGCTATTAGCATGTGTGAGTAGTGCCTATGATGAAGTTACTTTTCACGTCTTACTCCAGTTTTTAAATGAGTCCCTAAGTGCACATGCCTGTGTAACTTATCAAGTGGTGGAATGAGCATGTGATATTAAAGTTTTGAGTGCAGGATTCACAAAATGAGCATACAACAACGGTTATGAAGGGCCTAACATATGGAATGAAGATATAGAGCATCATAGGTTATGATGACCTCAACATAGAGAGTACATGTGAACAAGCATTCTCAAACAGGTTACACCTCAGTGCATAAAGTCCAATGCATACAGGAGGAGCTTTGTCCAGAAATGCCCTTTTTTACAACAATGCCTCTTGATTTTGAAGCTTGGATGGGACCCCCAAGAGAGGCATTCACGACCACTGTTGTCACCTCAGCCTATCGTCAAAGGAATTAAAAACCACAACAATATCAACCATTGATTTAACTCTCTCAAACATGAAAAGGATCACCTTATGGGAATAAGTATCAGAAACCCACGCAAAGAAACAACACAAATAGAATCATGAAGCTCAAGGTAATTGTGAGATCCTGCCAACTTCAACATTCGAGGAGAGCATTGAACAGAACCTTTCCTATGAAAATCACAAGCAAAACAGCCACACACATTCCATACTCAAGACATCATTAGAGTAGAGCCTTGCATAGACTCAATTCTAGGCAAGACATGTGCATAAAAACACTCCCTTCAAATTGGAGTGTCACATACCCATATCCATTAAGCACATGAATCTCCATTTAATGCTTAAATCGCTACACCTGCTGGAAGTTCAAAGTGTTGAAAAGTTTGGCATAGATAGATTGTGCAAGTATCTTGAAAACATCATGAATCAAAACACACCTATCCTGGAGTGCATATGAATATTCATCATAAAAAAAATCCTCCTCTTTGAAGTGGGAGGGCCACAACCCAAAGTCATACCACTCTAAAGATCCCATGCAAGAGTTGTGAGTAAGCCCCACTCCATATAGTTTTTTCCTATCTTGCAAGCATACCCAAAAAATCTGCAAAGATATCAATAGTCTAATGAGGGAAGAACTTACACTTGCATAACGGGCATACATTACCGAATAACTTAAGTCCCAAAAAGGAAGGCATGAAGAGTTAGACTTGACTACCTTTAAGCTACGGATAAATGAAAACTCTAAGACACAAAGCCAAGTATATGGTCAGTCACTAAAGACCCAGCAATGTGTCTTTCAAGTGCATCACCCTCAGAGAGCATAAATCAAGACAATTTAATCAAGACAGTTAATATAGATCAATGTAGAGAAATTTATGTGCAGTCTAAACCATTTCCTTATAAGTCAAAGAAACTTCCCACTGACAACATCGTCTGCCAACCTTTCAGATCTGTTTGTATACCTTTCAGGAGATACACCGAATGAAAACACCTTTCAAGAAGCAATCTTCAAGATTTATGAAGCTACAAGCAACCTTATCCAAGGCTCCAAAGTGACCTGGGCACATCTCAAACCTCAAGTATACTTAACCAACGGAAAACACATAACACAATCAATGATAAGCTCTGTCAGACTATCAATTGCTTGATACCAAAAAAAAAACCCGAGTAGTCCTCATAATAGACAAAAGGTAACACAGATCATGCAAAAGACAGAGTGCAGGTCCTTGGAGAGTACCAGGAACCAACCACCTCTTTGGAAAATTCACGTAGAGAGCCAAGGAGTGATGTACAACCCATGTATCTGCAAAGATTTGAAGAGAAATCACATCACAGAACTTATAGTTGAGTAATATTTGTGAGAGTCTATTACTATCTCGGTGAGCCTAAATAGAAATGATCCCATCTGCCATTTTCAATAGTGAGGGGGCATTGCAAACCATGGTTGCACAGGTCTTCATGTTGGTTGGAGTGGAAATCGGGCCGTCTAGCAAAATAGGGAAGTCCCTCTAGTTTTAACTTGTGATCAAAACCTATTGGAGATCATGGGATAGGAGGAGTGCATGAGTGCTTCCTTCAAACAGCACGGGGATTGCTCCTGCAACCTTCCTCTTATCCCCCAAGCGGTGCAAGCTTGACGTCTTCCCCTAATCGGTCTGGGCAGGAGATGGTTCATGTATCTTAACAACAGAAGAACGAAACGACTTGAAGACAAAAGAGATTATGCCCAATCATACACCCATTCCAACAGCATACCCAAAATCGTGATTGAGACACAATACTTCCCCTACTCTAAGTAGAAAAAGTCGGAACAAACTATGCAAGTGGAGCCAGAAGGAAATACAATGAACATAGTCGTGTATAGTATTCTTTTTGCATCTTGGTGGATTTCGAACAGCCTTTAGAGAAGAGGGTAAAACTGTATACACATATCCAAAAAGGTTGGAGGAATGCAGCCATACAAAGCCCAAGCATGGCAATAGCGAGAACCTCCAGAGTTGGGAAGTCCAGAGCTGGATAGTCCCGACAAAATGGCCCAACAACAAGGGAGCTTTGAAAATGGACACTCACTGAGCCAGACTGCAACTTCGAAGGTGCACCAACACCTCTGTCTTAGCAGTACAAACACAAGGGGAAACCCAAGAACACATGGTGAAGACTTCAATCGCGTGCCATGACCTCAGCCGCAGTTCCCCAATAGCAGGATATGAGCAAAAGGTGCACCACAGAGCGGGTGAATCGAGCCCAATCGTGGCAGCAAACAGAGATTTGATGGAACTCGATTGCGATAGGAAGAGAAGATGGGAAGCTTGTTTGAGTACAAGCTCATCAGCAGAAGAAGATGGGGAGCTCAACGGAGCTCCACCCCATCAGAGAGTGCAAGAGGGGAACACGATGGAGCTCAATCCCTCCATAGCTCCACTCCCGGGCACCAAAGCAAAAATGAAAGCCTGCCAGCACGCCCTAGAGAGAGGTTGCGAGGGAAGGAGAAGCCCCTCTCCCCCCCGAATGAGTACAGCTCCACAAATGGTGAATTCAATTCATCGGAGCTTGGTGAATTCAATTCCTCAACTACCTAAGGAGAGTGGCGCTATCACGATTCCTTCCAAGAGGTATCCAAGAGCCACAGTATTTTCGCGTGAAGGGGGCCATGCCGACTATTTTAGAGGCTCAACAATCTTTTCTTTTTACTTCTTTTTGTGCTTTTCTATGAAAATGAAGAGAGAGAGGGGAACAGAGAAGGTACTACCCATCCCCCTTTTCAAGGACATTACTGAAAACAAGAAATGGAAGAGGGATAGAGGGTGATGTTTGAGTGAGTGTGTATATGTGTGGAAGTGAGAGAGAGAAGGGGGTTTAGGGGATGTTTTTGTGCAACAAACAAAAAAAAAATGAACTAAAGCTACTCAAAAATTAAAAGATGAGAGGTACCCTAGGCCAACCAAAGGCCACACGTATTCATCCTCCTCCAAGTGTCAAGGTGCATCTCACGAAGTATGGACACGCAAACTTGGAAAAACCAACGACTAAAGGCCGACGTCCCCGGCAACGGCGCCAAATTGTTGAGAATAGGGGAACAACAAACCCTAACCGCCTCACATGGAAGTGAGAGGTTTCTCCAAGTTGGGGCAAAGAATGAGAGGAGAGGTTCACCCACGCTCATGGAGCAATGGCAACAATGGCCAACGTCACAAGGAGCAAAGGGGAACATCCTCCCAACCATGCACACACACATGCAAATCCATACACCAAGACCAACGCCATTGCACACAAGGATTTGGATGAAACCAAATGACACCTTCTTCCATTACCAAAATGGAGGCCAAGGCCATGGCCAAGGGACCTCCCCTTTTACAAATGAGGCTCTTCTTTATATAGAGAAGAGAGGCATATGTGAATAAAAACATGTGGTCAAAAGACCACATGTGCTAAATCAAAAAGAGAATCTTTATGTGATATGGGACTAACCACCTAGAGAGAGAGAGCGCGTGGAGAATTTTTACGTGGGGATTTTGGTACTTGTGCAAAAAGGAGTTTTCAAAAAAGGCTTCAATACCATAGACTAGAGGAAATATCAAAAAGGGGTTTTAGGAGAGTGTTCACATGGACATCTCCTAATTTACAAAAAGAAGGTATTTTCATGAGGGCTAAAGGATGCCATAGCATGAGAAAAAATATGGGCAACCCTTGTAACAACACACACACATACATATACACATATACACACAAAATCATACACACACATAGACATATACACATACACATATAGATACTTGCACATATACATACACATGCATAGCACTTGCACATATACACATACACACACATACACTCACTCACAAAGACACACACACATACATTCACATGCATATGAATACATACATAGACACATGCATGCACACACATGCACATACACACACATGTGCATACATACACACATGTGCATACATACACACATGTGCATACATACTCACATGCATTCGTACACACACATGAATATGTATACATACATACACACATGCATATGCATATATACATAAACACAAGCACATACACACACATACATATATACACATACACATATATACACACACATAGACACACATATACACTCACATGCATACATACATATACACACATACACATACATATACACGCATATACATATACACATACACATACATAGACACACATATACACTCACATGCATACATACACTCTTATGCATACATACACACACGTGGATACACATGCATATGCATACATACATACACACATGCATACACATGCATGCACATACATACACATATGCACATATACACGCACATACACTCACATGCTTACATACACACACATGCATACATATATAGACATGCATACACACACATGCACATACATACATACATACATACATACATATGTATACACTCACATAGATACACACATACATAAATGCACACATATGCATACACACTCATACACATATAGATACTTGCACATATACCTACACAGAGATAGACACACAATCACATTCACATGCATACATACACACACATGCATATGCATACATACACAGACACATGCATACACACGCATGCACATAGACACACATATGCATACACACACATGCACATACATACACACATATGCATACACACACATATACACATACACACATATACACATACACATACACAAATGCGCACATATATGATATGCATACACACACATTTACAAATGCACACATATGTATACACACACATACACATATAGGTACTTGCACATATACACATACACATACACATATACATACACACACATACACTCACATGCATACATACACACATATGCATACACATGCATATGCATACATACATAGACACATGTATACACACACATGCGTTCACACACATGTGCATAGATACACACATGTGCATACATACTCACATGCATTCATACACACACATGCATATGTATACATACATACACACATGCATATGTATATATACATAATTACAAGCATATACACACACACATATATACACACACATAGACACACATATACATTCACATGCATACATACATACATACATATACACACATACATATACACACATACTCATATGCATACATAAACACACATATGCATACACATGCATATGCATACATACATAGACATGCATACTACATAGACATGCATACACACACATGCACATACATACATACATACATACATACATACATACATACATATGTATACACACATATAGATACTTGCACATATACCTACACACACATAGACACACAATCACACTCACATGCATACATACACACACATGCATACACATGCATATGCATACATACATAGACACATGCATACACAGACATGCACATACATACACACATATGCATACACATACATACATACACACATATGCACATATACACACAAACACACTTTACAAACACATCCATACGCACACATACAAACACATGCATAAACACACACACACACACACACACATACACATGCATATATACACATACATGCATACACAACATACATGTATACACACACACACACACACACACACACACACATATATATATATATATATATATATATATATATATATATATATATATATATATATATATATATATATATATATATATATATATATACACACACACACACACACATAGAGACACACACACAGAGATACGCATACACATACACACATATATACATATGTATACATGATGCACATGCATTTGCATACATATATAGATACATGCATACACATACATACACATATAATATACTCACATACACATCTACATACACATACACACACATATACATACATGCATATACACACACATACACATACATACACATGCATACATATATATATATTTTCTAATCCATTTTGTTTTATATGTACAGATATTATGGATCGTAGTAGAGACAGAAACGTGAAACTTACTCTCATAAAGAGTCTTATGAGAGAGAAAGTTTCACTTGATTCCTTAGGGGCTATCATGCATGAGTATGCAAACAGACCCGATCAGGAATAAGATTTTACCATCCAAATGCTTACCAACACCCAGACGAAGGCTCCTCTACGGCTCCATTTGCAAGAAGAGATTTATCTGCCCATAGGTATGTTTTTTTCATAAATTAATATTTTTAATGATATTATAACACATGTTTTTATTTATTTTTATCTATTGATTTTCAAGACATCTATACCAATTCCAACTCCTGTGAGCACAACGAAAGTGCCTATGAGAACATGCATAGGTAGCCTAGGGCTGGAGTGCAACATAGAACCTAAGGGAAATATAGTATATATGAGGCATGGGTTGGTGTTTCAAAGAAGAATGAGAGCTTTATGTGACTCCTACCTGTGTTTTCTTCAATTGATATGGAATTAAGTATAAGTTTACATATAAATTGAGATAAATGTTTTATGTTTTATTTATATGATTTTTTTTCTTTTATAGTGACTTTGATGAGAGAGATAAAAAGTATGTACTTAGTTCATTGGAGACAGAATTTGGCACTGGGTGGTCACATAAAGGGTGTTTGAAAGAGATATGGATACTTATGGCACATAATCGTGATAATGCATGGTATGCATTGCTTTTATTTGTTATAGTTATGTGTGTATCTATATAAATAACACATAGAATATAGTAAATCAACATGAGTCTTGAGTTTGTCGGGTTTGTCATATAGTTGAAGTATATATACACATTGCATCTAGTCCTCCCACCACCTTTTAGAGAGATGTCTCTCCTCCCAAACTTATGCCTCTATATATAACTACTCGTATCAATGAGGACCATAATACATATAAAGATATGTACAGAGCATGTATATACACACATATATATAAAACACATATTTAAATACATATACATCAGACATACATGCCTACATGCACACATATATACATATACATGGATACACAATTATAAACACACTTTGCATATATCACACAAATGTACATGCATACATACATGTGCGTATACTAACACATGTATATATATAAGAGGAATTCTGTCCTTAAAAATAGAGCTATATATAAAATTTTAGGCATACCCCCGAGTTTCATGTTCTAAATTAAAAGAACATGCTTTTATCTCGACTTTTAACAACTATGTTAGTGATGATTGCACACTGGATGCGATGCTATAGCATTCAATAAGTGATGCTCCGTGAATTTGCAATAAAATTTTGATTTCTCCCGACACATTTGTGTCGGGATCAAGTGAGAGAGCGAGAGTGAACGAGCGAAGCAGCGACCGAATGAGCGAACGAGAGCGAACGAGGGATGGAGTGATTGAACGAGCAAAGGTACACACACATACATATACACATTGGCATACACAGACATGCATACACAGACATGCATATACATACACACATATGCATACACACACATACATACACACACACATGCACACATATACACACATATACATATACACATATACACACAAAATCATACACACACATAGACATATACACATACACATATAGATACTTGCACATATACATACACATACATATACACACATGCATACATATGCACATGCATACACATGCGTATGCATACATACATAGACACATGCATACACACACACATACACACATATACACATATACAGACACATACATACACACATATATAGACATACATAAATGCACACATATATGAAATGCATACACACACATTTACAAATGCACACATATGCACATATACACATACACATATACATACACACACATACACTCACATGCATACATGCACATGCATATGCATACATACATAGACACATGTATACACACACATGTGCATACATACACACATGTGCATACATACTCACATGCATTCGTACACACACATGCATATGTATACATACATACACACATGCATATGTATATATACATAAACACAAGCACATACACACACATGCATACACACACATACATATATACACATACACATATATACACACACACAGACACACATATACACTCACATGCATACATACATATACACACATATGCATACATATACACACATACACATACATAGACATGCATACATATACACATACACACACATAGACACACACATACACTCACATGCATACATACACACACGTGCATACACATGCATATGCATACATACATACACACATGCATACACACACATGCACATACATACACATATGCACATACATACACATGTGCACATATACACACACATACACTCACAAGCATACATACACATGCATGCACATAGATACATACATACATACATACATACATATATACATACATACATACATACATACATATGTATACACACACATACATACACACATATACACATACATGAATGCACACATATGCATACACACTCATACACATATAGATACTTGCACATATACCTACACAGAGATAGACGCACAGTCACATTCACATGCATATGCATACATACATAGACACATGCATACACACACATGCACATACACACACACATGCATACACACACACACACATGCATACACACATATACACATACACAAATGCACACATATATGATATGCCTACACACACATTTACAAATGCAAACATATGTATACACACACATACACATATAGGTACTTGTGCATATACACATACACATACACATATACATACACACACATAGACTCACATGCATACATACACACATATGCATACACATGCATATGCATACATACGGACACATGTATACACACACATGCACATACACACACATATGCATACATACACACATGTGTATACATACTCACATGCATTCATACACACACATGCATATGTATACATACATACACACATGCATATGTATATATACATAGACACAAGCACATACACACACACATACATAAATACACACACATAGACACACATATACAGTCGCATGCATGCATACACTTATATGCATACATACATATACACACATACACATACATTGAAACGCATATACACATACACATACACATACATACACACACATAAACACACACACTCACATGCATATATAATCTCATTTGCATACATACACTCATAAGCATACATAAACACACATATGCATACACATGCATGTGCATACATACACACATGCATACATTTATAGACATGCATACACACACATGCACATACATACATACATAGATACATACATACATAGATACATATGTATACACACACATACATACACACATATACACATACATAAATGCACACATATGCATACACACTCATACACATATAGATACTTGCACATATACCTATACACACATAGACACACACTCACACTCACATGCATACATACACACACATGCATCCATATGCATATGCATACATACATAGACACATACATACACACACATGCACATACATACACACATATGCACATATACACATAGAAACACACTTTACAAACACATGAATTCACACACATACAAACACATGCATACACATACATATACACACACACATACATGCATGCATATATACACACACATGCATACACAACATACATATATACACTATACATACATATGCACACATGCATACATACATGTATACACACACATATACATACACGTGTATATATATATATATATATATATATATATATATATATATATATATATATATATATATATATATATATATATGTATGTATGTATGTATGTATGTATGTATGTATGTATGTATGTATGTATGTATGTATGTATGTATGTATGTATATATATATATATATATATATATATATATATATATATATATATATATATATATATATACAAATACATACATGCATATACACATACATACACACATGCATACACACATACATACACACATACATATACATATGCACATATGCATATATATATATATATATATATATATATATATATATATATATATATATATATATATTGATTTCCCCAGAGGAAGGCTCCTCTACGGCTCCATTTGCAAGAAGAGATTTATCTGCCCATAGGTATGTTTTTTTCATAAATTAATATTTTTAATGATATTATAACACGTTTTTATTCATTTTTACCTATTTATTTTCAAGACACCTATACCAATTTTAGCTCCTGTGAGCACAACAGAAGTGCCTATGAGGACATGTATAGGTAGCCTAGCTGGAGTGCGACATAGAACTTGAGGGAAATATAGTATATATGAGGCATGGGTTGATGTTTAAAAGAAGAATGAGAGCTTTATATGATTCCTACCTGTGTTTTGTTCAATTGAAAAGGAAGTAAGTATAAGTTTACATATAAATTGAGATAAATGTTTTATGTTTTACTTATATGATTTTTTTTTCTTTTGTAGTGACTTTGATGAGAGAGATAAAAAGTATGTACTTAGTTCATTAGAGACAGAATTTGGCACTTGGTGGTAACATAAATGGTGTTTGAAAGAGATACGGATACTTATGGCACATCGTCGTGATAATGCATGATATGCATTGCTTTTATTTGTTATATTTATGTGTGTATCTATATAGATAACACATAGAATATAGTAAATCAACCTGAGTCTTGAGTCTCTTGGGTTTGCGGCATAGTTGAAGTATACATACACATTGCATGTAGTCCTCCCACCACCTACTAGAGAGATGTCTCTCCTCCCAACCTTATGCCTCTATATATAGCTATTCAAATCAATGAGGACCATAATAGATATAAAGATATATACAGAGCATGTATATACACATATATATAAAACACATATTTAAATACATATACATCATACATACATGCCTACATGCACACATATATACATATACATGGATACACAATTATAAGCACACTGCATATATCACAAAAATGCACATGCATACATCATACACATGCATACATCATACACATGCATATACATACATGCATATGAAACACACATATATGCATACTAACACATGTATATATATATGACACACATGAATACACACACACACACACACACACACACATATATATATATATATATATATATATATATATATATATATATATGTGTGTGTGTGTGTGTGTGTGTGTGTGTGTGTGTGTGTGTGTGTGTGTGTGAGCTATATATAAAATTTTAGGCATACCCCCGAGTTTCATGTTCTAACTTAAAAGAACATGCTTCTATTTCTGTGGTGGGATTCACCTATATTCTAACTGAATAAAGGAGAGCCTATAGTCTGATACCCATTCAAATGATTCAAGCTAACAATCGATAATGATCCCTTGAAAAAATATTGAACTATATCATAAAAAGTAAAATCTTTTTTTACATGTTTGTATCTCTTTTGTCGTAAGTATCCAAGGAGCAAGTGCATAAATCGGTTTCTATCAAAACTTGGCGATAACAAGTCCCTCTTGATGCTATTATCTCAACAAGTTGATTTGTGTCTCTAAACAAGTTCGTGTTGATGCTATTGTCTTGATGCAAACATCTCATCAAAGTTAATGCATGGCATCCAGGACAATGCATATCAGCTAACAGAAGGTTCTTGTTGTATCAATACAATACAAATTCCTAAAGATGGTCTAAGGAGTTATGAAATATATCATCTCGTATATCGAGAGCTCAAAACAAAGATGAAGTCGAACTTTGTACCAAGCTTTCTTGGAGAGTGCCGATGATGATATTGAGATACCATACATTGTGCTTCCTAAGAGGATTGGATCACATGATGGATCATACAAGGAACAACAAAGGGTACATCAGTGCATTTTAGAAAGCATTGAGATTCATGAGAGAAAGGTGAATCAATGCTTTCACAAATTGAGTAGAGGTGAGGAAAAACATGATAGGCCTATTGATATGAAGAAGAAAGGGGCGGATGAGATTGTACAGTTTGAAGAGAAAATAGAGTCATTACAGACGAAAGCTGAGGATTTATATGGATTTAACACATCGATAGATTTGACGATCTTCGATAAGATTCGGCATGTTAACTCCATGTACATCCTAAGCTTGCACTTGCAATGACTCTATTTTCCCTTCAAGCTGTACAATTTCATCCGCCTCTTTCTTCTTCATATCAATAGACCTATCATGTTCTTCCTCACCTCTACTCAATTTCTAAAAGCATTGATCCACCTTTCTCTTATGAATCTCAATGCTTCACAAAACGCACTGATGCACTCTTTTTTGTTCCTTATATGAATACAGGTTGGTTACATACCTTCAAGATCAAGGGTTCAAACCTAGCAACGTAGATCCTTCTCTATTCATCAAAAGGGATCATAATGAGATTATGTATGTATGTGTATATGTAGATGATATTATTGTGATAGATGATGATTTGAATGCATTCAAAGGATCAAGAGACACACGCAAAAGAGTTCAAAATCAGTGACTTAGGTGAGCTCACATATTTCCTAGGTATGCAAGTGATATACACAGATGAAGGAATGTATTTCCTAAGAGAACACTAAACTTGCAGGTATGCCTTTCGAGATGAATCATAAACTTAGTGTTTACGAAAGTGAGAAAATTGAAGACATTAAAGAATATAAAAGCTTGGTAAGTAGCTTGATATATGCTACTCATACAAGAGAAGACATCTCATATAGCATAGGACTGCTAAGCCAATTCATGCACTCTCCAAGAAGACCACACATGGATGCAGCTAAGAGAGTACTTAAGTATCTCAAAGGTACAATGAATGAAGGTATAATCTATCCTTACTCTTTAGATTTGGATATCAAAATCTATTCAAATGCAAATTGGGCAGAAGCTAAGGATGATAGAAGTACCTCTGGTTACTTAGCATTTGCAGGTTCAAAGCTAGTGTCATGGAGTTCCAAGAAGCAACCAACAGTTGCTTTATCCTCAACTAAAGCAGAGTACAGAGGTTTGACCATAGCAACTGAAGAGACAATATGGTTAAAAGCATTGTATACAAATTTGGGCCTTGTGAGTTCCAAACCTCACATCTTTGGAGATAATGTAAGTTCCATGCATCTAGCAACAAACCCTATTTTCCATGCAAGAACCAAACACATCGAGGTTCATTACTACTTTATCAAGGAGAAGCTCATGGCAAAAGAGATTGACATTTCTTTTGTTCTAACTGAAAAGCAAGTAACAAATATGATGACGAAGGCACTTGATGGAGTAAAGCTTTGCAAATTTAAATCAGTGGTAGGTATTCAACCTAATAGAGGATGAGGACTCAAGCGTACTTTAGCTTGAGGGGGAGCTGCTCGACATCAAGCTTACACTATGCTTCAGGTAGATTTGACCTACATCAAAAGCTATCGCTTGGATTACATCGAAAGAATATCCATTGAAGTATTCCTTTAACTATGCTCATTTATTGTATTTTGAAAAAAAAAAAATCATGGGTCTCTTACCATTGTAAAAGCTTAGAGCTTTACATATGTAAAAGGATAAAAAGAGAGCCCAAATTCCACGAATTCGTGGTGGTTGAGTTGCAATCAATCGATCAATCACCTAAACATAGATCAAAATAGATCTTCACTTTTCGTAGATTGCAGGAAAGTGAATTGATTCTCTCCAATAATTAATCCCATCTTCATTTGAATTCAAAATCCACTTGTGGAAGTCGTGGAGCACTTCAAGAGTCTATATAAAGAGTTCAAATCACTTGCACATTACATGGAAGCAATATAAATACACTTGTGGCCATCATTGTCTTGCTCCTTTATTTTTTTGCATCAACTTCTTCAACAACAACAAGCTTGCAAAGGATGCTGCTCTCTCTACAGAGCTCCAAATTGGATGAGAGAGGACCCATTGGAAAGGTATGTGTATAAATTTTCAAAGCATTTGGTTCAATAGATTGGGAGAAATCTCCGTTTTTCTGTCTCGAGATCTATCTATGCGCATTCTTGAAAAATAGGAGGTACCATGTAGAGTGTCTCATTCATTCCAAAAGCATATTTTTCTTATTTCTTGTACTCCTGCATTCTATACACTCAACCCTATATGTATCACTCCTCCAAAAGGATTTCTTCTAATTGAAATCATGCTGATCGCTATGCGCATTTGAAGTTGATTGTCTCATCCAAAGATAGTAAGTTTTTTGAGCTAATCAATGTGCAAACCTATCTGTTTGGTATGGATTCTTCCTCATTGATGCTCCAAAGTACATAGTGCATTTTATTGCAATTATTGCATGCCCATAAGGTCCATTTGAGTCTCCATAAGCCCAAGGGCTGGTCTTGTGCCAATTGGTTGGACTAAACTTCGTCACTTTGCAACTCACTTTTCTATCTCCTACAAGCTTCTCCAAGTTCTTTCAAATATATATTTAGAGATATAGATATATATTCGCATGTGTATGTCAAAGTAGTGAGTGGGGGTAGCCATAGTGCTAATGTTCTTGGCCCTTGAATAGTACCTGAATCTTGACATATCACACACTAGTCATTATTTACATATATACCTTGGATGTTTAGTAGTAATGTTACTTGCAAAAAATAAATCCTAAGTGTATTCTTTTCTAATTTTATAGAGCACATTTCTAATAAATAATTTGTATTGCAGTATTGAATTCAACACAAAAACTTCAAAGTTGAACTTGTCGCACGTCAAATGAACATTGGCAACTCATTGTCGTAGCACTTGACAACATCATTATCCAAGTCTCTACGACTCTCCTAATACATACCTATAGGTTAGCAAGTTTGCATAATTTCCATTCCAGCCATGCATATTAGGGAGTGAATATTTTCCACGCATATTATGGAGTGGTTCTCTCCATGCTCCTATGCTACCAGGTGGATGCTTTCAAATGCATCCATGGTTCCTACGAATGATGAAGAATATTGAATAGTGAGTTACAATTCACCATACAACATATTTCAATGCATGATTTATGTAATTATAGTGCAATGATTCAAGAACTTCGAAGCTTGCCTAGTGTCCATGCTCTTCAGTTGTCAATGACATGCACAATCATCAAGCAATGAGTAGATATTAAACTTCTGAATGGTTAGAATTGAACAGTCTTAATTCTAAAGAGGATTACTTTTATTTATCAATTACTTGTTAAATAAAAGGAATGGATCAATTTCATTGCTTGTTATTTTCGAAAAAATGAAGCCAATGTCACATATTTATGTCAATACGATTTATAATTAAGTTATAAACTTTGTTATGTGTGATATAATGAGAATGGATGACTAGATCTATGAAGAGAGCATCTTTGTTAAACATTCCCCATCTCTATGGAATGGAACAGTGCCCAAAGTATCTTTTAAGCACATTCTCGACATCAAAATGCCACTAAAAGTTGCAGCTTGAACTACGTGAAAATTACAAGTCGAACTGCTTTTGAAAGGTTGCAAACTTAAAAAACGAATAATTTTTTTAATAACATAAATTATAGAAAATCAATTATGTACAACTGAAGCATGCTTAGTCAACTATCTTGTGAAAATCAAGATAGTGGTCTATCCCATGCAATGGAAACATGCTTGTGTCTGATCTTTAAGGATGCCCACTTTTATCCTCATGGCATCCTTCAAATTTTGGTGATGCGTAGAATCGAGCATCAAATTTAAGCACTGCCTCAGACGGATAAGATTATCGTTGGATAACCTCTCATATGGTCTTTACAGACCTCAGGCGATGCCTCGTGGCTCCAAGAAAGCCCAAATCGCTTTTGTGACGTATAATTAGGAACTTACGAAGCCGGCTATCTCGATCGCTATCTTAGTTGCCTCGTGAATCCTGACCCCTTGGCTGTCCTGCACGATTTCCAATATGGTGCGCGCAGTCTACGAGTAGATGAAGGGTAGATCTGAGTTAGAATATGGTGCGCCGCCCTCCGATATGATGGGAGCCTGGAGGCATCCTTGGAGTACGATTCCAATTTCCAAGCTTCCCCGATCTCTGCTGGGCCTCTCAGTATGGTCGGCTGCTGCCTCTGATAGGGTTTGATTAACCAAGTTCCCACAAAATCCCGATATGACAATCCTTCGTCCAATATCCGATACAGTCATCTAATTCAGGTTCTTGCCTAAAGTTATACCCCAAGCGCAACAAG
This sequence comes from Ceratopteris richardii, assembly GCA_020310875.1. NCBI lineage: Eukaryota > Viridiplantae > Streptophyta > Polypodiopsida > Polypodiales > Pteridaceae > Ceratopteris > Ceratopteris richardii. The sequence continues at coordinate 131,627,109 of CM035436.1, forward strand.
AATATTCCTTGCTGATCTCTAATGGCCTTGCAGGTTCTCCATCCGCGATGTACCCTGAGGGCGACTATCGAGTCCCACCCCTCTTATGCTTGCGCTTATCCACGTTGCAAAAAACCACGCATGATATGCGATGCAGAACGCGGTATACGATATGGATTCTAATGCTGCATTACTCGACCTACGATATGCTTGGGGACTTCAGGACGAAGGTGATATTGGTTTACAGGCGCTCATGTCCGAAAGCACACCTCGCTCAAAGAAGTTATTGGATACCTTGACGGATTTCCAATTTTTACACGTTTCGGACGATACTCCTCACCAAAATTAAAGCATTTTGTCCAAGCCTGCATAGTTGACTCTGGAAGGAAGTCCTGAGTTCAAGTCTTGGCTGGACATATCTCTGAGTTCCTCAAAGATGGGTGCCTCTACCTTACAAGGTTGGGTGTGAGTGTGTTTCCAACTCATTGTACTCCCAAAAAAAAAAAGGCACTTTATCGAATCCCATCCAAAATGGACATCATCACTATGGTCCACAGTGCTTTGTTGCATTGGTATAACCCACTGCCCCCGGGGTGGGGAGCAGGCGTTCAAACCCAGAAGGCTGCTTGCAAACTCCCTACATGTTAAAACCTAGGATGATATGGCTTAAGCCAGTGAACTATGGCCTCCGGACACATTTCATTGCAGCCTTTGGGTCAAGTGGATTACATCTCCGGCCTTTGGGTGCATCAAACCCAGCCACTCTGTTGGGCCTTAATGCCATTCCCTCTCAAGTTCTACCTTAATGGGCCTTCGGACTCTATAATACTGTCAAACCAAGTCACTCTGTTGGATCTTAATGCCATTCCTTCTCAAGTTCTAGCTTAATGGGCCCTCAGACTCTATAATACTGGCCCTGCCAGGCATTTAACCCCTGCTTTATGGAATAAAGAGGTCCCATGGCTATGAAACCTACCTTCACTTGTACTTTCAAATAATTCAAACTACCACTTTCACTTGGTACTTTCAATCAATTCAAACTAATCCAAGAAGATTAAACTTCAGGTCGAATGTCCTTAAAAATTAAAAAATATATAATAATAAATAAATAATCTTACTGTTGCATTTCACTTCATAATATTAAATAAATGAAAGCGACGTATATGCAAAAAAACTTATTGTTATTGTCGCCGTGTGTTAATGAAAGCGATGTATATGCAAAAAACTTTTTGTTTTTCTTGTTGTGTGTCTGCTTCACTATCTCGGAGTGTCCATTCTCTGAAGCAAGCTCTACAATCCTTTACAGGTATCACTTCGGCCTCCTAGTGCTTATGCTCAATGTCAAACAATAGTGTACAATCGATTGATGGAATATTCTTTAAAAACTATTTTTACAATCAAACAATCTGATAGCCTAAAGACGAAGCATCTCTCTCTCTCTCTCTCTCTCTCTCTCTCTCTCTCTCTCTCTCTCTCTCTCTCTCTCTCTCTCTCTCTCTCTCTCTCTCTCTCTCTCTCTCTCTCTCTCTCTCTCTCTCTCTCTCTCTGTCTGCGAACTGTTTACCAATGCCTACAATGTTCATCGCTAGTATTACAACAATAAATACATGGATGCACTCAGTACAGGCATAGACAGTGGCCGATTCTTTGTGTGATCTTCCAGATAGCTTTGCTTATTCACAGAAGCTGTTTGTCATAGAATGCAGTTTGAAGTTGTTTTACATGTGCAAGCCAAGTGGCAACATTCTGGCCATCAACCGTTATCCAGTCCACAGCTGTAGATGCTGGTTGTTCCCACCATTCGTCCACCTGTCAAGACATCATGGCACATATCAATCTGAGCATCGCAAGTTCATGAGCTTCGTTTGATATGTTCCTCCAAGTACAACTTGAAAGAAAACCGAACAAGAGGTCAAACAGTGGTATTTGAATTGTACAGCACCTACCATGCCCCTAACTCTCTTACAATCGTCCAAACACTTCTGTGCCTCTTCAACTGCAACTTTTAACTCAGGCAGCCATTCTTCCATTGCAACCTTGTCTTGTTCGGATGCCATTGACGAGCATGCAAACACGTTCCTGACAAACGTTACAAATTCTAGAACATGAAAAACTCTTGAAACTGAGAAATAGTCCCTCAAAATACCAGGAACGCATAACCTTTTCACACCTTTCATGCTCTGGTCTTGAATTATTTGCTGCTGACAATAACGAACGTGCATTATTGACAAGGTTCTTTGATGTCTGTATCTGCCTCATAGCTTTAGCTAAATCTTCCATGAGGCATGCCGGCGAAGAGCATGGAGAGAACATGAAACGCAATGCCTCTATGACAGAATAAAGACCCGCATCTGGACCATCGTACCCTATACATATAAGGAAACATATGCTGTCAGCAACAGCTGCATATTATAAATAGTTGTTGTCTTGCTTGAACGCAAACATCATCTCTGAATTTAAAAAGTGATCAGCTATTCAACTTGTCAGTGCAGAACCAGTAAATACTTCTGTCATCATCTTTCTTGACTTCATTTCGACATCTATATAATAAAGTAGATAAATGAACTGTTGCGATCGTGATCATTTACCATATCCGCTATTTTTTTCCGCGAAAAATGTATTAAAGCATAGAAGATAATCTGAAATTGATGGAAAAGCTCATGGACTTGTGTCTAACCAGTCTGAATGTTCCAGATCGTTCATAGAAACTAGCGATCCTTATTTTCCTTTAAAGTTATACAGCTTCCGCTGTTCAAAATAGTTCAGTAATTAAGGAACACATGTAAACAAGGCCAACCTGATATGTGCCGTGTTGCAGCATTTATTCGTTGTATTGATGGTATTGCAGAAGGATCTCTTGCACCAGCTTTCGCTGTTATCAAATCAGCTTGCCGTTCCGCTGCAGCTAATGATTCAGGCCCAGGACCACCAGCTCCCATGGAATCAAGTAGGTACTGTATACGAGTTCAAATTTAACAATTGCCAGTATGGATTCAAGCATTTTCAATCGCCTAAACATTCAATATTCACAAACTGTATGTTTACGAATTATAAAGGCACAAGTGAGCAATGCACACTACACATTCAATCTTGATCATTATGAAAAATTGAAATTAATCAAAATCAGACAATATGATTTCTCGTGCCAATTCTCAGATATTTGACATCCTGGAGCAGCAATAAACCCCAGACGAAGTATAATCCTAAATCCTCATGTCTTCGATTGCCCCCTTCAATAGAGAAAGAAGCCTGAACTGGATTTCGAACTTTTAAGTATCAATGTTGATCCTTTCTCTTACCAAGAATGAAGGACTTAAGATTCCTGTCAACTTTCCTGACCCCATATGTGTGCACACTTACAATTGCTGTCACTACCTTAAATGTATTCATCGAGAACTTTGCTTGAAGAAGAAGGAAGCAGAGAGTAAGAATTGAAGGACACGATCTACATATTTAAAGTCCTTTGAAACTGTTCCATGTTTTCAATGCATAAAAATCCTCAATAGGTTCCATACCTTGCAAACTTTACTCCATGCAATGGAATCAGTGAATATTCTAATCCCAGAAACAATCAGCAAAAATTTTACCTGTTGTGTTGACGGAAGCATGTAAAGACGATTGTCAGGCACCCTACGAAAGACAACAACTTCCTTCTCCAAAAGGTCATGAGCATCTTCTGCTTTTTGTTGGACTCGACGGCATAGTGGGATTACTGTGGTAGCAGAGTACTCCCTCGACCGCTGAGCATGTTGCTCCCAGGAAGAAGCTGCAGCCTAAGCCCAAATATCAGTGTGTCGTTTGTTAGGCTTACACAATAGTTAGTATCACGTCCATATTATGACTGAGATTACAGCATCTTTTAGCCTTACTTAAAAGCCTACAATCCTGTAACAAAAAGCAAGTGAATTCACCATATTAAGCTGTATAAGTTCAGTATATATTGACTCCAGATCAGTTCTTCTCCCATCAAATTCCTCAATTCTTTTCCATTTCTTCCGCAAAGCTTCTTCTGCAGCTCTTCTCTCTTCACAGAGCTTTTGTAGTCTGTGAACTTCATTAGACAGGGTGGAGACACTGGCTTTCAGTCCAGCAAGCTCTCTCTCTTTTGCCCACACATCTAACTGCAAAAAATGAAGTAAGTTGATTCAGAGTCAAAACATAGATTAACGAATTAAAAATGCAGAGAAGTGTTAGTTCAATATGAATGCGTTTGTTGCCCGTCATTGCTGGCTTCCTCGGTCACTGACTAATTCCCGCTATAATGGGATTATAGCAGGCAGGAGTTCGCTCAAGAGGCCCACATTTGACAAGACCACTCTTTCACCTCTCAAGAATTGCCAAAGTAAATCTTAGTGAGAGGGCACTCGGGAGTGATCATACGTATTAAGTTAACAGATCTCAGATGTATTCGAGAAAACATTGAGCATATTTTGAAAATGTGTGTCTAAGGGACCACTGTTTCGCCTCAAGAATCACGAAAGAAAACACTAGCACAAGAGAGGAGTGATCATAAGTTGGAAATCTCAGAGGTATATTGAAGACATCTACATCAGTGTGAAAAATGAGCAAGTAATCAAGGGACTAGTCGACTAATTCGTGTTGGAAAAGCAACCTTCCAGAAGAGGAATGCACATATTTCAAGAGAACATTCAGAAAAAAAAATCAGATTCAAGCAAAGTCAACCATGATCAAATGAAAGTCAAATATAGTCAAAATGGTCAATTTTCACAGGAACTTTTTATTTCAGATTTGGATACCACTCCTCAATAGCTGCTATATGGCACTTAACATTTGGACCTATTTTTGGAGATCAAAAGTCAAAGTTCATAAAAAGTCAAAACAAAGTTGCCACATGTCATGATCTTATGTACTCCATCCTATGGCAAGGAATAAAGCAAATAATGAAAAGAAAACTTTATTTATATATATATATATATATATATATATATATATATATATATATATATATATATATATATATATATATATATATATATATATATATATATATATATATATAGAGAGAGAGAGAGAGAGAGAGAGAGAGAGAGAGAGAGAAAGAGAGAGAGATAGAAAGAGAGAGAGAGAGAGAGAGAGAGAGAGAATAGCCTAAAAAGCTGCATCCTGCAATTTCTGACCGAAAAACCAAAGTAACTTTTTGAGCAGCTTTTTCGCATTTTTCCCATGGCAGCACATTATTATAAATAGACCAACAATAGATCAAGTTACCAAACATAGATCAAGTTTTTATCACCTCTAGGTGAGCACACGCTTTGAGCTTGACAAGAGGAGGTCTTTTCTACCTTGAGGAGAAGTTTCTACTTCCAACAAAGAGGAAAGCAGCTAGGCTTTATGTTTCTTCTTCATCCACAAGGATATCGACTTGGAGCCTATCTACACATGGAAGCGATCATCTACATATGATGGAGATTGTGAAGTTATGAAGATAAGCAGTAGCATGTGCATTTATTTGCATATTCTTGTGATTTCTGGTAACATTAATGTACTTCATATTTTGGAATATATGGCATATATGTGGAGGAGCTTTGCTCCACCTCTCTATGTCTTTGTCTATTCTCTCTCATGCCTCTATTTCATTTTTCTTTCTATATTGATTGTAGACCTTAAAAACCAACAATCGGTATTAGCGCAAGCGAAAATAGTGCACATGGAGCATGTTGAGGATAGTACATATGTAGAAAGATAAGAGTGCTTGAAATGCAAGCTTTCACAAGAGGGCTTGCACATATTTTCAGATTTGATCTTGTAGACAAAGTCAACCATGCTCAAACCAATGTCAAAAATTGTCAAAACTTTGCAGAAAAAATTATTTGAGACTTGGAAAATCCTACTCAAGAGCTATCCAATGACATATCATATGCTAAAATTCGACCACATTTTAATAGCCAAAAGCCAAACCCTAAAATCAAATCAGTCAAAAACAATTTCAAAAGCAAGTTTTAAGAACCAAAAGCAATATATTTTTTATGTCCTATATTCAAAACACCAAAATAAGCAAAAAAATGCCCCCCCTCCCCCTTCAAAAAAAAAAACACAATAATAACAATCCCAAAAAATCCATCAAGATTTTCGACACGATTTTCGAGATGTGTTATTTTGAGATTTTTTATGTTTTTCAACTTAGCTTTTCAAGTTGTATCAAAAACTATATAAAGACAAGAGTTATGGCATGTTATTCATCACTTTTATGGAGTATAAGCTTGAAGCTTGGCTATCGAGATGTCTTCTTCGCCTTGGTGGAGATGATTAGAGTTTTCCTTTTTCTTGTGATTTTTCTTCGAAATCAAGGAGGACATGAGCTTGGAGCTTATCTATACTTGGAGGAGATCATCTTCACTTTATGAAAATTATGAAGTTAAGAAGAAAGGCAACATATGGTGCATTTATATGCAGTTTCTATTATTCTTTGTGACATTCATGTACTTCGTATTTTGAAGAGTCTAGCATATATGTGAAGCTTTGCTCCTTCATCTCTCTTTGTCTTTGTTTATTCTCTCTCACGTATCTATTTCATTTTAGTCTCTATATTGATTGTGGGACTTGAAAACCAACAATTGGTATCAAAACATGTGGAAATAGTGCCCATATAGAATGTTGAGAATAATACATATTAAAGAGCAATAAGAGCAATATGGCAGACAAGTTCTCAGCTTCTTGTATTATTTATGTCATTTTAGATAAGTGTAGATGAAAGCATATGACTCATACTTGATAGGCTTGACCAACCTTGAGAGCTAAGGAAGTATGTTTAAGTTTATGTTTTATCTTTTGCTTTCTCTTATATCTATCCTTCCATGCAAAAATTTGGACGAGAAAAATACATGGGAAAATTTTCTGAGTTTTGCCTTTTGCTGTGGTATGGAATGCTCTTCATGTCAAAAGTCTTATTGTATTTTTATGGACAATGGCATGATGTTTACACGTACCTACAACAACACTTTTTCAGCTAACAACAACATGTTTCATTTTTATTCGCCAATAGAATGTATACTATCATGGCCATAGTTGTTTCTGACGGGTTTCTGACTTCTGACTTCTGACGTTTATCCGACGTCTGACGGGTAAGGTAAAACGTTTCTGACATTATCTGACGCCGCCTAAATTTATTCCAAAAAAATATGAAAAAATAGTAGAAACACCATGGTATGTTCATAACATTAGATAATTAAAAAACATTATATTAATCATATTTCACAAATCACAATTATACACTCATGGTGTGATGGTGTGACCATAATAGAATGTTCCATACACATTATCAATTACAATGAGATAAGTACAACACCATGATGTAGATGATATTGTGATGATTGCAATTTGCACAATGAAGTTATAGCCTATAGCCTATGATCTACCAACAAAGAGGGCTCAATTTATTATTTCCCTTTGCCTCAATTTCCCTTTGGTGTCATGTCACATGATGTGCATTGTGGTCTACATCTACAACATTAGGAGTCTAGAAATTAGCACAAACAAAAGCCAGATTTCATGCATTTATTATAACATGAATGAGAGGGTTTGATTATCATGATTCATTGACATTAGTAATAACCATCTGGCATCACCTAAAGGCCCTGAGTACGACAATAAACACATACTTGTTCAATCTACCAAGGTCAAATACAAGATCTGCTGTGCTGCCAGAATCAAAATTCCTAAACATAAATATACTTTCCCGACTTCCGGTCAACAGTCAACTTAACAGAAATGGTTAAATATTTGCCAAATAAAGATTTTCATGTAGGCTGCACTGAGCAAGGAGTGCTCCTGTATTCCTTTCCATATTCACAGCCTCTCACTAGTTTGCAGTGCTACAATCATCAACTTCAAACAGGACAACGTCTAGAGGTCGATATTTAAGACTTGCTGATGGGGCCAGAGGTCGATAACAGATATGTAAAGCTTAATACATGCCCAAAGAGTATCACTTATTAGTAATGCCATAATCATGAAGTTCCGACAAGGGCAGAGGTCAGATTTGGGCACTGACAGCCAGCTGCAGCTATTAATTATGAGGTTATATTCTCCTTTTCTGGGCTCAGCAGACACCAGAAATGTAAACACTACAAACATTGTCAAAACAACTAAGGTCTACCTCTGAAAATGTAAAAAAAAAGTCCAAAAAAAATATTTCTGCAGTAGCCACGTCAGCTACAAGTTACTGACGATGGAGTCAGTAACAAAATTCCTGACGTCAGCTATGTGTAGCTGACGCGTCAGGAAACAACTATGATCATGGCATTATCCCTTGTGTCAAGGTTAGGAGGAGATTGTTGGAAATGCAACTTTCCGCAAGAGGGATTGCACATATTTTCATATTTGTTAAGTTTTATACAAAGTCAACCATGGTCAAACCAAAATCAAACATGATTGAAATTGCTCAAAATCCCCCCCCCCCCAAAAAAAAAAAAAGGGTCTTCAAGTTTGGAAAGTACTACTCAAGAGCTATCCAATGAGACCACATTTGGATAGTTAAAAGTCAAATCCTAAAATCACGTGAACATCAAAAACAATTTGAAAAGAAGCTTTTAAGAACCAAAAGCAATATATTTTTAATGTCCTATATTCAAGTCATCAACATGAACAAAACATACCAAAAATTATTTTAAAAAACAATCTCGAAAAAGAGATGAAATTTCCAACGTGATTTCTGAGATGTGTCTTTTTTAGTTTTTTTTTTATGTTTTCCAACTTTGCTTTTCAAGTTGGATCAAAAAACTATATAAAGAACACAGTTATGACACATTATTCATCACTTTTATGGAGCAAAAGATTAAAGATTCACTATGGAGGGGTCTTCATCACCTTGAAGGAGATAATTAGGGTTCTCTTTCTTTTTCAACGAGGAGGAAAGAAACTAAGGTTTGCGATTCTTCTTCAACATTAAGGAGGACATGGGCTTGGAGCTTATCTATACATAGAAGAGATCGTCTTCACTTTATGGAGATTATGAAATTATGAAGAAAGAAAACAAATTGATGCATTTATACGTAGTCTCTATGATTCCTTGTAACATTCATGTACTTCATATTTGGCAATGTATGACATCTATATGAAGCTTTGCTCCATCTCTCTATGTCTTTGTCTATTCTCTCTCATGTATCTATTTTGTTGAAAAACAATGTCAGAATAGCATAAAACCTTAATTTCCATAAACCCTAACTTTTGGTACTTAGACAAATTTCGGTCATAGAAGGTCAAAAATTATTATGAGCTAGTCACATAGTGCTTCGGAAGAGCTTTCATTTGGTATATAACATTCAATCATAAGAGATCCACTTTGGTAGAAAACCCTTATCCTAATTTATGTTCAAAATGGTTTTTTACCTAATTATGTTCCTCTCATTCTCTACATCAAGGAAAGCACTTTCATACGTTCAGCTGATGCATAAAAATGGAGATCGCAGCACATTTACATCCGAAAAGCAAAATTATACAATTAAAAAAAAAAACTATTGTTTTTTTGTGCTTCCGCATGCTTTTTGGATTATTTTCGCTATGCTCTATGCTTTTCATGCAAAAATTTGTGGTTCAATCTTGAGGCCTATATAAGAAGGCATTAGGGTCAATTCTTAGCATCACTTGAGGCTAAGCTCCAGGATCACTCAAGCTTGGAGGTGCACTAACTTCTGGAGGAGGTGTGTCCTGACTTCTAGTGCAACTTTAGAGGAGATTTTGGAGCCAACCATTCAGCTCTTGCTCATTTTGTGAGTAGCAAGTCTATTTTTCAGTCATTCTTCCTTTGTTGCTACAAGGAAGAATCTTTCTTGTTATTCAGTTTACGGTTTGTTGTACAAATAGTTGTAAATTGTTTCTATTCACTCCAAGTGGACATACACACACTCTTCATACCTCTTCACATAGTAAAAAAAATCGTACGATTTTTATTTCTTTTACATCGTAAAAACTTCAATCGCGATTTAAATCTCTAGGAACGATTTTTATTCTCAAAAATAAAAATCGTTTTTTTTTATCATAAAAATAAAAAACGTTTTTTTTCCATAAAAAGAAAAAACGTTTTTTTTCCATAAAAATAAAAAACGTTTTTTTATCTAAACTTTGTTATATTCTACATTCACTAAAACTGACTCCTACCTTATATGTATTAGGGTTGTAAGTACAATTCAATAGGACCTTTTTCAAGAGGAACTTGTATATGATTTTGCAAGTTTAGGGAATTCCAGTGTTGCATCGCAACACGTTGTGATGCGTTCGCAACGCAACGTCGCAACATTGCGACGTTCGCAATGCGTTGCGATAAAAAACAAAAATTTTTGCCTCAAATGAGGCCGTTTCGTCGAAACGGCCTCATTGAGGCATTTGCGACTGTCGACCCGAGAGCGTAGCTTGGCAAAGGAGAAGACAAAACAGCAAGATTCATCATTCAAGAAGGTTCAAGGTGAAGGTACTTTATTACACACACACCCTCACACACCCGTGACAAGCTTGCTTCCTATCTTGAGTCCTCTCCAAGCTTCTAACCTCTTCCATCAACATGCCTAAAGCAAAACACGCATGTTGGGAATATGTGACAAGCCAAGGAAAGATGGGCTCCAGGGGTAATGAGAGATGGACTTGCAAGCTTTGTGGCTATAGTGGAGCCGGTGGAGCCGATAGGATCAAGGCACATCTTGGAAGAGTAAGTGGCATAGGAGTTGCACCTTGCAAAGAGCCAATGCCGGAAGCTATAAAGGGAGAGCTAATGGCATGGGTAGCTCAAAAAGCCCAAGGTAGAAGGAATAGTGGAGCCCAATCCCAAGCTAGATCATTTGCAAGCGGTTCACATGGTTCTTGTGATCCCCAAACTCAAGCATCTCAAGCTCATGAGGCTTCCATAGACATTGACATAGAGCATGAGCCACCAAGAAAGAGTACAAAAGTAGAGCATGACGCACAAGAGCACCCACTTGGCTCTCTTGGAGGAGCATCTATACGTGCTAGCTTGCAACAACAACGTAAACAAGAAGCCACACAAGCCATCATGAAAGCTTTTATACAATGTGGTTTGTCTTTTAATGTTGCACGGACACCGGCATGAAGAAATGCCATTGAGAAGGTTTCACTATTAGGGTTTCGTTGGCAAGGGCCTACCTATGAAGAGTTGAGGACAACGGAGCTCAAAAAAACAAAGGAAGCATTAGAGAGACAACTTGAGCCCATGAAAGAGACATGGGCAAAGTATGGATGCACAATCATGTGTGACGGATGGACGGACATACGAAAGAGAAATGTGCACAACATTTTGGTGCATTGTTGCAAAGGGACCATGTTCCTTCAAGCCATAGATGCATCAGCTGCTGGTACTACAGTCACAAGTGAGTGAACTGATTTTTGAATTTTCAGTTTATATTTGATTGTGCAATGATCAATCATGCATGTGGCATCTCACATGTGCATTTGCCTTGTGCATGTGCATGTGCATTTGCATTGTGCATTGTGCATGTGCATTGTGCATGTGCATTGTGCATGTGCATGTGCATGACACATGTGCATGTGCATGACACATGTGCATGTGCATGACACATGTGCATGTGCATGACACATGTGCATGTGCATGACACATGTGCATGTGCATGACACATGTGCATGTGCATGACACATGTGCATGTGCATGACACATGTGCATGTGGCATGTGCATTGTGCATGTGGCATGTGCATTGTGCATGTGGCATGTGCATTGTGCATGTGGCATGTGCATGACACATGTCAAGATAAATTATAATTTATCAATTGATTAATGATTCATTGTGTTATATGTAAACAGGTCGATTCATTTATGATCATATCCGTCAAGCTATCATGGACATTGGTGTAGAAAAGGTAGTACAGGTGGTTACAGATAATGGAAGTAATTGTGTGGCTATGGGCAAGCTTCTAGAAGAAGAATTCCCCTCTATTGTGTGGACACCGTGTGCTGCCCATTGCATTGATTTGCTGATAGAGGATGTGGGGAAGATACCATGGATTTACACCATTTTTACCACTTGCATAAAAGTGGTCTCTTTGTTCACAAAGAGACCAAAATTGCTTGCTATATTTCGGTCTTACAATGATATTGATTTGGTGAAGCCCGCGAAGACCAGATTTGCATAGATGTGCATAGTCATGGAAAGATTATTAAGAGTGAGGCAAGCACTGATGCAGACAGTCGTATCACCTGATTGGTTAGCTTGGGATGGACATACCAATCCAAAGGCAGAGCTTGTACGACGCAAATGTTTGGATGACAGTTTTTGGAGGGATGTGGAGGGATTAGTGTGGGCCTTACAGCCCTTATATTCACTCATACGCATAGCAGATAGAGAGGGCTGCACACTTGGACTTGTTTATGAGTTCATGGATCGTGTCGGAGAGTCTATACAGAGATGTCCTTATTTGACATTGGAGAGGTAAGTTGAAACTTGGGTATTTTATTTTTTGCATGAGCATTCATGTTCAAGTCTTGACTCTTCAAAGTTCAACATTCTTAAATCTTATTGTTTTCTAACTTGATTTGTTTTTTATCCATAGGATAGAGGAAATAAAAGGAATATGGAGGAAGAGGTGGGATTGGTTCCATCGCCCTATACATGGGATGGCCAATCTACTACATCCTTTATGGAGATCAGCATCTGTCATTGGATATGGAGCTTGTGAATGCTTGGAATGACTATGTAGATCGATTGTATGGACCTTCTGATGTGGAGCTACGTGGGAAGTTGGAGCTTCAGCTCACCCAGTTTCAGAATAATGAAGGACTTTTTGGTAGAGACACGGCATGCTTGAGAAGCATGCAGTTGATGCCTGTGACATGGTGGGAGAGATACGGTGTTGGTACACCTGAGCTAGTAAGTCATTCCAATTTCCTCTTGAGTCTTTAACTAATAAGTTATAACTTAATCTCATGAGTCATTCCTCTTAAGTCTTTAATTTTTTTTAATGAACTCTTTCTTTTTTATCTTGCAGAGAAAGTTAGCCATTCGCATACTTTCACAAGACTGTAGTGCCAGTCCATGTGAGAGGAATTGGAGTACATGGGCCCTCTTCCATACAAAGAAGAGGAATAGACTATCTACATTGTATATACCAGAATGAATCTGGGTAAACCCCAAATTCACCCACAAAGGAAAGTGCAACTACAAGCTCATGGTAGTCAACCAAAAGACTATATAGCGTATCAGCTCCACTATGCACAGTATCGATTCAATACTATCTACATTGTAGTTGGAGCGGCTTGTCTATTGCCACTGCAACTTGCGTTTATTGGAGCGTGGTGGCCACTCAGCAGAGGTGCGACAGGTGAACGTGGATGAGCTTGATATAGAGAGGGCCCATGATATACCTAGCATTCCGACAGAGGACCTTGATCTATATGACATGCTCTATCAGGAGTTGACAGTGCCATAGTATGATACGAGGGCATCTCGGACTCGTTCTAGTCATAGAGCACACAGTGTACCAGGTCCATCTATTAGTCGAGCACCACATGATGATGATGATGATGATGATGATGATGATAGTGATGATGATGCTGATGGTGATAGTTATTAGTGACTCAAAGGATTTTGAGAATTGATGACTGCTCATGTGACATGTCATATGTATTATGATATTATGACTTATGATTTACTTGATATTGATTGATCATTGTATTATTGACAGTGTATTGTTTGACTACTTAGTGGTATCATGTGACATGGATGATGGTTACTGGTATGATCATTGATGTATATGTATTATGGACATTGGATTCTGATATCACATATGAGTTATGACAGTCACCAGTGTCATAATTTTGAGATGAGGTTGACTTTTTCACATGTTTTTGTCATAAATTATAATTCTTTGAAGTTTTTGTCTTGACTCTGATGTAATATGAGATGCTTTGAAGTTTTGAAGTTTTTGTCTTGACTCTGATGTAATATGAGATGCTTTGAAGTTTGATTCTTGAAAATAATGCAATTGCCTAGTCACTGGTGCCAAGTTCCAACATGAACATTGCTAAGTACTAAGTAGTAAGTAGTAACTACTAAGTAGTAAGTACTAAGTAGTTACTAGTAAGTTGCTTGAATGTGCATTGTGAATTTGAATTTTAGAATGAGTCATTGAGTCATGATAATGATTATTTGTAAATTCTGACATCATACATGTGCAATGTGCATTGTGCATCTTCCATCGCTTCATTGAACAGGGATTCGGGAATTTGGAATGAATCATAAATATTAAATATTCAATACATATTACATAAGTTAACCATAATACATACTATATAATACATATTATATATGTATATACTATAATATACATCTAGGTTACTATATTTGCAAAAAAAAATGAAAAAAAAAAAAAGAAATGGTTCGCAACGTTTTCGCAACGTCCAGGCCCAAACGTTGCGATGTTGCTAACGCATTAGAAACACGTTGCCTTGGACATTGCGAAAACGTTGCTAACAACCTTAGGGAATTCGTACATATGAACATTGGTTGCTCATACATTGATGAATGAGCTTCAAGACTTAAATAATGACCAAACACCTAGTGCTTATGGGTGATGAATCATCTCCAAAATTTAGATTTGCTTTGCTGAGACTTTTAGATACTATGATAAATGACATGGTACATATCTCTTCAATTATGGTAATTTCTATTGCTAATGAGATTTGCAAACACTTTTAGATATCATGATGAATGACAAAGTACATAATAAAATAAAAATTGCTCATGATGAGTAAAAACCTCGATTTTTATTTTCATTTTTTTAAATCTCTACGATCTAAATGATTTAAACGATTTAAATCTCGATCTAAATCTCACCTTTGTACTATGCCTCTTAGGCACTTTCATAGTACAAAGTAGAGATTTAAATCGTAGATTCAAACCGGGATTTAAATCGTTTACATCGGAATTTAAACCATTTAAATCGTACAGGTTTTTAAAAATAAAAATAAAAATCGAGGTTTTTATTCATCAAGAGAGATTTTTATTTTTTTCTTCTATTTGAGGTATGCACAATCCCTATTCAACTCATGTATACATTTTAGTGCCAAAAACACACAAAATACCTACTCTAGAACACCTCCCCATTACATCATTACAGTTTACATCGATGAGCCACGATCGTAGTGACACATCACACATATCACATATGACATGATACCATACATCATAGAACTTTAATCAATGAGATAAATCATGAGCATCCTAGTGTTGCCCTGATGGACCCTCCCAAGGATACCCACTCCTACTCACAGCTTTCATGGCTCTCTTCCATGCACGTGTGTTTGCCACATTGAACGGAATACCACATTCAATGAAGAGCTTGGTTATTTCTCGGGTTGCTTCATTCATTGATTGTTTTTGTAATCCAACCCTCACACTATCTTTTGCAAATATATTACTCTCTGGAATCTTGGGTCTAGGATCCACATAGATCCTCACTAAGCTAATGCTCTCAGTGCATGACTTTTTGGATACACTAGGGATACAATCAATGACATCACTAGGATTGGTTTGTTCCTCATTGCTATGTGACAATGAAGATGAACCATATGGCATCTTACCCACCCCTTTGCTCAATTGAAGTTGAGCAGTTACCTCCTTAATAATCCTTGGGAGAATAGAAGAGCATTTTCCAATGCCTCCACATTTTAAGCCAAGGAGATGAGCTTTACGGGACGCGGTGCTTGTGTAAACTCCCATGCAATGATTGCATTGTCATGTATTCTTGTCAAGCTCTTTCACATGGTTTTGAATAACATTAGGAGTTCTTCCCATGATGATATAACTCAAAGGATAAAAGTTGAAAAGTGTAGGTACTAGGCTGAAGTTTGAACTATATGAAATCTCTCTCTCAAGAGTCAAAGACCAAGGGTAGAGCATGGCTTCTCTCTCTCCCTCCCTCCCTCCCTCTCCCTCCCTCCCTCCCTCCCTTCCCCCCCCCCTCCCTCCCCTTCCCTCCCTCCCTCCCTCCCTCCCTCTCTCTCTCTCTCTCTCTCTCTCTCTCTCTCTCTCTCTCTCTCTCTCTCTCTCTCTCTCTCTCCTCTCTCTCTCTCTCTCTCTCTCTCTCTCTCTCTCTCTCTCTCTCTCTCTCTCTCTCTCTCTCTCTCTCTCTCTCTCTCTCTCTCTCTCTCTCTCTCTCTCTCTCTCTCTCTCTCTCTCTCTCTCTGTGTGCAGCAGCGCGCGGTCGCCCTCCTGCACCTGCGTCGGGAATTGTACCTGCCGACCTCTCGAGCTACTGTACCTGCGCCACCGATTTAGGGTTCGCCAGCAGCTGTGCCTGTCTGCAGTTAGGGTTTCGGGGCAGCTGAACAGAGGGCGCCGCAGAGCGGGAGAGTAGTTAGGGTTTCGGGAGGGGAGCAGCCCCCCTCTTTCTTCATCTCGAGGGGAGGGTGAGGGAGGGGACCCTCTCCTTGAGCTTTCCAGCACCCTTCTCCTCGCTCCCTGTCTACAGCAACAACATGGAAGGCAGGAAAAGCTTTGCCTCTGCCCTCTTGCACCAGCCGCTTTCTATACCAGCCCCAGTCAACAAACCAACAGCATGGGAGTCTTACTTACTCCAAGAAGTGAAGAAACTCCAAGGAGAAATGGCAGCAATGAAGCAGGAAATTAGTAAGAAAGATGAACAAATAGCCAGATTGCAACAAAAGCTTGATGAAACACAAGGAAACAGCCAGCAAACAGGAGCTGAATCAACAAATAAAGTCGACTTGGTAACACAATTATCCGAGGTAAAACTATCCAGCTCTACACATTTCTCAAAAGAAGTAATGTCTATGGTAAAGGAGCAGGAATTGGTGGACAGCAACAAGAAAGTTATCAGGATTGGAGGCCTCCCCCTAGGATGGGACAGGGAGGACATCGCACCCGAGTTAAAAGATGACTGCATCCTTGAAACAGAAGTACTAGAAGCACAACTAACCAAGGTGGTCCCCTTCATCAATCTAGGGTCTCCGGTCTTCATCACACCCAAAGGAACTCAGGCAAGGGTAAGCTATTTTGACATGTCAGATAAGATAGCTGTCATGAAGCAAGCAAAATCACTACAAGGTACTAAGGTATGGATAGCAGATGAACTCACCCCACTCCAACTTAAAAATCGACCAGCAAAGTTAACTAAAGTCAGAGAAGCCAAGAAGAATGGAAAGTGGGCAGTATACAGAGGAGGTCAAGCTATTATCTGAGATTTCCATACCCATACCACATAGGAAGAAACAGCTATCTCCCTCATTTGTAATATATATTGATGTAATTTTGAAACTTTTATGAGTCATAAGAGTGCTTTGGAAGCCACGTCCCCCCCCTTTTATTTTTATTTTGATTTTTCCCTTTTAAGTTTTATTATAGCCCCTTGAGGGCTTCCCCCCCAAGTGGAATGTAATGTTTTGATGTACCTGATCGGTCCCATAGGTCGATTTCGGCCTCCCGTGGACGTTAATATATCTTTCTTTCTTTCTTTCTTTCTTTCTCTCTCTCTCTCTCTCTCTCTCTCTCTCTCTCTCTCTCTCTCTCTCTCTCTCTCTCTCTCTCTCTCTCTCTCTCTCTCTCTCTCTCTCTCTCTCTCTCTCTCTCTCTCTCTCTCTCTCTCTCTCTCTCTCTCTCTCTCTCTCTCTCTCTCTCGTCGTGGCAACTTGCAAGTAACACGTGAGCTAGGAGGATGAAAGAATGCACGTGCAACTCAGATTAGTTTGTCGTCGAATGACAATGGCTGAGTATACATAAGAAGACCTTTTAAAAAAAAGTAAAAATTTAAAATTTAAAAAAACCTCAGTTTTTTATATAAAAATCGTCCCCGACGATTTAAATCGGGTGGGTGATTTAAACGATTTTTATTTTGAAAAAATCATATGATTTTTTGTATTATAGGCACTTTATGAACAAACTCTTGTATCTAGTTCTCAAAATTCTGACTAGATTCAAATTTTGTATCTATATTCAGCACACATTCGTTTTTTGTAGCCATCTATACATTTTGAAATATGAAAGTCAATATTAAGTTACACTTTGACAAGTTGTGTATTCTCTCTCTACTTCACATTCATCTAATTTTGAGTCTTAAGGTGTGTATGCTAAGGTTTATTCGTTGGAAAATCTTGTAAACCTATGATTATTGTTATTGAGGCCCACCCCAATTCCAACATATTTCACTTTTGTCTCTAGAGTCTATATTGATTGTGGGCCTTAAAAACAAACAAAGAGCAATATGAAAGACACAAGTCAAGCTCAATACATTATTTAGCAAGTGGAAGAAGGTCCCTAAAACAGGGAGTTATCAGATGCATGTTGAATATATCAACCAAAGGAAGTTAGCTCCACGAGGGTCACGTCTCTGCTATTTGATTGCACAAACAATCACACATATTTACAGATGTTCTTATTATATAAATAAGTCATATTCAGATTTTATAATAGATTTTTGAAAATTTGCAAGCTTTAGAGGACAAAAGATTATATTAATAAGGAGGGGAAACAGATATACATGCAAAACCTTATGGTGGACACAATTTCAACTTCTTGTATTTGTATATTTTGCATAATTTAGATAAGTGTAGATGAAGGCATATGACTTATACTTCATAAGCCTAGTCAACCTTGAGAGTAGGAAGCATGGAGTCTATATGCTATCTGTTAGTATTTAATGCATTTAAATGCCAGTGCTATCATCCCTTTGTTTGTCTTTGTCCTTCCAAGCAAATATTTGGATCAAACGAGTATGCAATGTTTGAGTTTTCCTTTTGATTTGTGGTATGGGAGTGATCTTCATGTTCAAAGTCCTATTATATTTTTATGGACAACGGCATGATCTTTACAGGTGCCAGGTGCCTACAACAACATTTTTGTCAATTCGCAACAAAATTCTTGTTAGCTAGCAATGACATTTTTAACAAACCAATAGAATATATACCTATCCTTGCATATTCCCGTTGTGTAAGGTTAGGAGAGGATTGTTGGAAAAGCAACCTTTCACAAGCGGGCTGCACATATTTCAAGAGAAAATTCAAGAGACAAAAACATATTAAGCAAAGTCAATCATGGTCAAACCAAGATCAAATATCGTCAAAACAATCAATTTTTATAGGAATTATTTCAGATTGGATATTACTCTTCAAGAGCTTTATTGATATATGACACTTAGCATTAGGATCTATTTTTGGGGATCAAAAGTCAAACCCTAATTTGCAATTCAAAAGTAAAAGTTCATAATGCCACATGTCATGACCTTATGTATTTTCTATGGCAAGGAGTACATCAAATAATAAAAATCATCTATATAAAAAACTACGCCAAAAGCTTCCTCTGACAATTCGAGCGAGCAGAGCACTACGCCAAAAGCTTCCTCCGACAATTCCAACGGAAAAAGCAGAGCACGTGGCTTTTCAGGGTAACACATTATTATAAAGAGACCAACAATAGATCAAGTTTTGATCACCTCTAGGTGAGCACAAGCTTTGAACTTGACAAGAGGAGGTCTCTTCTACCTTGAGGAGGAGCTTAAATTAGGGTTTCTACTCCTTCAACAAGGAAGGAAGCAGCTAGGGTTTATGTTTCCTCTTCATCCACAGGGAGGACATTGGCTTGGAGCTTATCTACACAAGGAGGAGATATCTACATATGATGGAGATTGAAGTTATGAAGATAAGCAGCAGCATGTAATTTATTTCCACTTTGTTATGATTCTTTGTAACATTCATGTACTTCATCTTTGGGAATATATGGCATATATGTGGAGCTTTGCTCCATCTCTCTATGCCTTTCTCTATTCTCTCTCATGTCTCTATTTTTTTTGTCTCTATATTGATTGTGGACCTTAAAAGCAGCAATTCAACAAGTTCAATTTAGCATTTTGCTTCTATGTTGCCCTTCAAATACTTGTGCACAATTCAGAATTTATTAGCCAATCACCAGATCTTAAACAATAAGGATTCTCAGTTCCAAATTTTCCCATTGATTGTAGATGAGTCTGGAAAACAGGCAGTGACCAAGCATCGATGCAAGCTTCTAGCTAGGTTTCAGCACAACTGCAGCTGCTGCTACAGAGGCAAGGCAAAGCCTTCCTCTGTGTATAAGCCTAATCACTATTTCAACAGGCATCTGGAATGCCGGTGTAGCTGCAACTGCACCAAGTGATGCTCTGTTCTTTCTAGCAGTTGCATATCAAAAGTCACGGCGCCAACTTTTTCAGTAACTTGTGTTTCTTTTTGTTTGCTTTGCTGGTTGCTTTTGCGGTACATATTTTGCCTTGTGACTTAAGGTTTCTTAGTTGGCTAAGTTGTTTTTGCTACTCCTCTTGTCTTGTGAGTTGGTCAAGTAGTAGTCTTTGATGCTCAGCAAGGTGGCCTGTGGTCCTGCTTTCTAGCAGATAGGAATCCCCATGAAATGTGGAACCTGCATGAAAGGTTGTAGCTTCATTTTGAGCTCTGTTCAACCATGTCTTGGGGGTAGCTTTCTCTTCATGCCAATATTCAGCATGGACAGTAGTGCACTTGCAATCTACTGACTTTTTCTATTGGTCAACAGCTTTGCCATAGCATTTGATGACATAGAAAACCTTATGATAATTCCAACTTGATTTTTCATGTTTGAATGTGCTAATTGAACCATTGGGATGATAATTTTACCCAGATAGAGTTAATCTTTTCCCACATTTTACCCAGATGTGTTATATATATATATATATATATATATATATATGAGTTGAGAATGGTTAAAGTGCAAATGTGAGGAGACTTGACGAAGGAATCTAGTGACATAGGCAATGATGACAAAATTAAAAAATGGGCACAATCCTAGACTAAGGCTTCATTTGGATAGTTTAAGGGGAACATAAATGTTAACTAAAGGAGAACATTGGATAAGTTATTGAATAACTAGTTGAACCAAGGCTTGCAGTAGGCCCTCTATCAAATGGATGTAAACACAGCATTCTTGTATGGTGAATCAGATGGGGAGATGTACATGAGGAAGACCAACAGCTTTCGCATCTTGGTAAGAAAACCTGGTTGTAGATTGAAAAGAAGCTTATATGGGCAGAAGCAAGTTCTTAGACACTGTAACAAAAAGTTTAATGCATTTATATTTCGAACATGAATGCAAACTTAGACATGCATTATTATTTGTACACCAAAAGGCATATAGATGGCAGCCCTATCATTCCTATCCTTTATGTAGATGATATGTTTCTTGCTCATTAGAAAAGGGGCACATTAAATGCTCTAAAACAGCAGCTTAATGCTTCTTTCACCATGAGAAAACTTCATAAAGCTGACCATATCTTGTGCAAGAGGATAAAGAGGGATAGGCAGCAGCACCTCTTGTATTTGTCATAGGAAAAGTACATTGAAAAGGTGTTGAATAGATTTAACATGGCTCATGCTAGAGCACTTAGTGTGCCAATCCAAATTTATCCAATCACATATTAAATTTTCCATAGGTGATTGTTGAAAGAATGATGATGCAGCCAATTACATGAAAAGTGTTCCTTATACATCAGCTTGTGGATGATTTATGTATTCAATGGTTCTTACCAGCCAGATATTGCTCATGCAGTGGGAGTTATGACCCAATCTATAGCTAACTTTTAGAAAGGACATTGGGACAAAATCCTCATAATGGTGTACTTGAAAGGCACCATGTCGAAATGCCTATGCTATGGAAAGTTGTAGGGAAAATTCATTTGTATGCCCCCATTTCTCGTCCTAAGGCGAAAGAAGGTTTATCACATAACTCTCTACAACCTCTTTCAAAAACAAGTACTTTTCTCCACAATCTAAGACTAAGGAAACCTTAGATTTCTCATCCTCGATGCCACTATATGCAAGGTATGCAATGTTTATTTTGGCATCGTAGATATAAAAAGGAGGGATGGGAAAAATGCCATTGAATTGGCTAGCAAATGGAACCCAAAATCAAGTGTAGTATAACTTTGGCAGACAGATGTTGGAATTTGGGGGCCCAGGATCGTTCCAAACTAAAACCTTTTGAGCATACACAACTTAATTAACCAAGATGATATGTGAGATAGAGAAAGATAGAGATCTTGAGACAAGGATAGAGAACGTAAGCTGGATGCTTACTCACTAAAAGATAGATGTCCAAATGACAACATGGGAGTACTATTCAACCATATAAAGTGGTGCATTCACTAATGGAAGAATATCCAAGAAGATGATGATACAAAATTTAGATTATGTTGAAATAATCTAAGTGTGTGTGAAGTGAACGAGCAATGAAGCTAACCTTATTCTCACAAAATAGTGTAACAAAATTGTAAATCAACCAACCCTAATTTTGAGATTAGGGTAGAGAAACCCTAAAAACAAAATATAAGGTCAACTCACAAAAGATAGTTACCACCACCTTGTAGAAGACCTCTTGCTCCAAAAGAGTAGCCTCTTCTTCACCAAAACTTCACCTCCTAAAGAGTGTGTGAACACTCTCTCTTCAAGAAGACCTCCTTCTAGCTTGAGATCTTTGAGTGATGCTTGCACAATGAGCCAAGGCTCTCTTTATATAGTCTTTGAACTCCAATTGAAAAGCAATAGCGAAGAACCTTCAATAAAGCAAAATCGTAAAGCTGCTACGCGATCAACCATCAAAAGCTTTATCGAAAAGCTCTCGTCAATCGACGCTTTTGTGAGAAAAAAACAATGCAAGAGAAAAATCTTTTGCGTTGCTTCCGACGGGTTTCGAACCCTGGTGGTATGTATGGGAGGCCCGCTGCGCTATCCAAGGCACCCAACACCTTTTGTTGTGGTAGGACTACAGAGAAACTTACCTATGTTGTTAGCTCATGTGGAATTTGAAGAGAAAAACGCTTCTAATGTAAGATAATGTTGGACCATATTGACATTGATTCAATAAGTATCTAGAGAGGTAGATACTAGACAGGTATACAAAAATATCAAGATCTATCATAAATTGATGCAAGATAGATAGATGGATATGCCTTTATATATATTATGCATCTTCGCTCCATGGATGTGAAAGGATCCTTACCCTATATTGCATATACTCTGTGCAAAAATGTAAAAGATAGAAATCTGAAAGTGAATAAAAACCTCGATTTTTATTTTGGGTTATTTAAATCTCTACGATTTAACAATTTAAATCCGGATTAAAATCTATGATTTGAATCTCTACTTTGTACTATGATTATGCAGTCTACTAATACTTTACTTCCCAGGTAAACTGTTATTCTCAGGAGCTCTTTCCTGAATACTTCTGGGAACTTATATTTTGCATTAAGCATCTCATCTTCCTACTGACTTTAGGAACCACACCAACTAACACAATCATTACAATGACGTTGTTAACTGGATTTTATACCAGAGAAGGATGTGGAAGTCTTGGTTTAATATCCACCCTAGGAATGTTCTACCATTCAAAAGCAAACAATTACTCGAGGGAACACTTGTTCAAAAGTTTCTCAATACTTATGTTTTGCATTCAGCACATCATCTTCCTACTAACTGTAGAAACCACAACCCCAGTTTGTCAGGCTCTGGGGGTGAACTGAGCTATCTTTCCGCATGACAGAGAGCAGCTTGCCTTGGTATTATATACCATCCACATGGTTCGTTTGCAACTAACATCCCTACTCAGACACACTTGCTCATCAGTTTTAGGATTTTTGCATAGAATTACTATCTGGGCACATAGTGATGTTAGATGTACTCTTCATTTTGAGCATTAACATCAGCCACATTTTTCTTGGGGGAAGAGAAAATCAACAGAGATAAAAGGATTTGATTATAAAAGCATCAGGGTTTCATTTTCATAAATGCTGAGAGGGAGAAAAAACGTAAGCACATGCGCAAAGGAACAATCCCCTCACCAATGTCTTTTCTTACCTAGAACCAAAAATCAAGACTCAGATGCATCAGTACAAGCTGCATGACTGTCACCTTCATACAAAACCTCATCTAGCCTCAGTTAAATATTAACAAACTTCTGTCATTTTTAGTGTCTATGAATTGCTCCTTTATCTGCCTGTTACTTTGCAAACAAAATCATTTATCTTATGCACTATTCAAGAAAGATCTGTTTCACTGCTGGGATAAAAGCAGTAATCATTTCTCGCACATGAAAAATGCTGATGTTGCTGAGGGCAAAGCGCCTACCTCAAATTGCCGTGAGCTACCAGTAGAGGAATTTGAGGCATCTCCACCATTAGAGCCACCATGAATTCGTTGAATCAGCTCCTGGCTTGCTTTCTTGGCATCCGCAGCAGCATTGAGAGCTTCCTCTGTTGCCATAAATTGCTGTACATGTGCTTTCTGAAAAAAAAAAAAAGGGAAAAAAAATCAAGCATCTCAAGACAGATCTTAGTTTGTGAAAATAATCTTCAAAAATCTGCACTTTTCATCTCCATCGTCCATTCTAATAAAGTCGCAGAAAATGCGAATGCATTATAGAGGGCAGTGCAACAGCAGAAAAATGAGAAAAACATTACAATAAAGATTCTGCACTAAGATCACAAGCACAGATACA
The DNA here is from genome assembly GCA_020310875.1 of Ceratopteris richardii. NCBI lineage: Eukaryota > Viridiplantae > Streptophyta > Polypodiopsida > Polypodiales > Pteridaceae > Ceratopteris > Ceratopteris richardii. The sequence goes on from CM035436.1 coordinate 131,651,574, forward strand.
GGTATGAAATTCCAAAAATGTTCCTACAGGTTCAGAGATGGTGCAGTTTGCATGTGCTCAATGAAATAAATAAAAAGCCTTTGTCAGATCACGGTTAAACAATCTCCTATTCATTAGAAAATGATAAGCATGCACAAATAGAAATATATGATCTCAATCGATTCATTCAATATACCTCTGAGAAATGACACTGGAACCTGAACGAAACATTGCATACAATATTTCAGTATTCATTCATTTCTCAATGTTTTTTATGAATCATCTATATTTTGCACTCTTTACAACTACAAGAAGTATCTATCATCCCAACTCCATGCATATTCATGTACATGAAAGTTTGGTCTCTGAGCTAATGCTGTGCATACTAAACCATCAGTTCTTGCTGAAGAAATCAAGTGACATTCCATTAAATGGTAAATTGCTGGACAATAAGATCATTTATCCACTATTTATATTAACATAAAAATTGGTAGTACAGCAAGAGAAATATTGCTTTTTTCCAAGTACACTGTCGTTTACATTGAAGGCGAAATTAGACAAATAAAGAATGTATAATCATAAAGCATGAATTACCTGTCTCTCTCTCAACTGTCTAAATGTTCCTTTAATTCCAATTTCACTGCTTCTACTATGCAACAGCAAACTTTCATCTGCATCCACGGATACATCTTCAACAATTTTGTTGTTCTCATATCTATATCTGAAAAAGAGAGGAGCAGTGTAAACAAGTTAAGAAGCAAGATGATTTATTAGCTATTTCAAATGTGCGATAACAATTTGGTGTGCAGCTGATTAACATTGTGGTTACCATTACACAGATGGAACATGTAAGATACCATACCATACAGCATGATATCCGCACTAGTGAATCTCCATATGTAAATGAACAAAATACAGTACACGCACCTAAGACGTTCAGCATCAGCTTTGATATCAATCTTTTCTATCTCTTGTGTGATAGAGCTCACAACTTGTGCAGTATAACCTGCCAATGCACGCAAAAGTTGGGGTGGATTCTTTAGTAAACTTGCAGCAGTTTCTTTAACGACTTCGGGCACGGATTCCCAATCTATATCTGCACCCAGCCTTCTTTCCTCTGCATTGACTTCACTCTGGTTGCTACTTCCATCATAGGCAGGAAAAATGCCCTTAAGCCTTTCAAGTATTTGTGAAGAGAGTTCTTCGCAAGCTTTTCGAACATTTCTTTCTGCAAGAGTCTCAATCAAAATGGGCCCACCATCGGCAGACTTGCCACTTTTTACTGATGTTGCATATACTGTATCTAAGTCATTGTGACTAGAAAGAGCATTAGGAGGCACATCAATGGCAGCCTTTCCTTTCTGAACATCCATTGCCTGCTCGACATAACGATGCAGTCTTCTTTGATATTCAGCGAAAATCCGGGCAGCTTGTTCGCATCTCTCGTCATAAGCTTCCAGCATAACTTGCTTGTGTCTATAAAAACGAACAACAAAAACAGACGCGTAAGGAAAAGGTAAAATAAGAAGATGTTTTTGAGCAAAAAAGAAGCATCTCATACTGACTTCCTAAGAAGAAATGCACTGTAACTTTTACGAAAAAATTCAATAGTATTGCTGTCAAAATTATGACTGCCACACACAAAATATGGGTTCAACTAAAATGACTAAGCAACAAGCATCACCTACAGAATGGCTAGCCACACATGAAATCCCAGAAGTTACTAGTTACAGACATAAAGGAAAGATATTGATGAGAGCCATGCATAAGCTTGTTGTATTTTATATGTAATGACAAACAAGTTTAGAGGTCTTGAGCACATATAGGAAGCTTTTCTGTATTCTAATAATAGAAGTGATTTTTATATAGACTTGGCTGTTAGTTTAACAAACCCTATCCACAAAACACCATATATGTAGATTGTACATACTTTAAAGCTTATGATAAAAAAACCCAGCTCCCTCAACAGAATTGCACACTGCCCCTCTGATCTTTCCGTGATCCATTGTTGCTGTACCTTTGCATACAGGGTGTGACCTACCTAATCCTTTCTTTTTTCTTGCTCTTACGGTTTCACTGCTGACTTGTAGCTGCATATAGCCAAGTGCTTCTTCCAATACATATGAGTTAATTTGAGAGAGCTTTATCATATTAATCTCCTTCCATTTTGAGTTTCTGCATATTAATCTCCTTCCATTTTGAGAGAGCTTTATCATATTAATCTCCTTCCATTTTGAGTTTCTGCATGTAGGAGTAGTCTGATATCTCTTTTGTCAAGTTCTGCTACAGCTAGCCCAGAAGATCTCTGTTTTACAATTTTGTATGTGCAAGAGCATACACTGCATGATAAAGAAATGTAATCAAAACGATCTTGAAATTATTATTAGGCCTACCTCACTCCCAACATGTTTGAGTCTATATTCCATAATAACATAGCATCCTATATTTGTCTCTATCCTTCCAAGTAGTACTTGGTTGAGAAGAGTGGGGGATGTATGAGTTCTCTTTATGATGTGTGTTTGGAGAGAGTTGTTCATGACAAAGGTCCTTGTGTGTGCTTGTAAAATACTGTGCATGATATGTGAAAAAATAGAGGTACCTAAACTAAATAGCTACAACAAATAACAAATATACCTACTTTGCATATTCCCCTAGCGCCAAGTTAAGAGGGGATTGTTAGAAAATGTCTAACAAAGGCAAGCTTCCACTAGGGGCCCTACACGTAGGTTAAAATCGCTGAATAATGTTGGTCAAATCTTGATCAAAGGGCTGGTCAACTCGTCAAAATGGTCAAGAATTTACTAAAAGTTCCTATAACATAATGTGTGTACTCCTTGAGAGCTATCCAACCATATATAGCACTTGGGTATCTGGCAATATTGTGTGGATCAAAAGTCGAACTCTAATTTTCAGATTATGTGTGAAAAGCAATTTTTAAGTGTGAAAAGCTGTGATATTTGGCAACAAGCTCATGGCATGCCATGTCATCGTATTCAAACACATTAAAAAAAGCTAGTCCCGAAAATTGTGCCACAAATCGCTGAGACTGTTTTTTGGGGCTTTTTGAGGTGATTTTTCACATATAAGAGCAAGTGAAGAGTACTCAAATCAATGTCAGAAGGGGACGTGTCCCCGGGTCCTAGGGACGCGTCCCCGGGTCCTAGGGACGCCGGGACGCCGTCCCCGTATTGAAATATGACGGGACGCCCAACCGGGATGTTTGGCATCCCCTTACCACTACGTGAAACATAGGGACGTCCCCGAGACGCGTCCCAGCGACGGTCCCCATGTGACAAAGAATGATGGGGACGGTTTGGGGACAACCAAAATTGGCAAAAGTTAATTTAGCTGCCACAAAGTTGGTTTTTATTTCTTTGTATGATTGGCTACTCTAAGCCCTCTCTTCATTGTTCTTCTCTTTTCTCTTCTCAGCATGCTAGTGATCTTCTCTTTATAAGTGAAAACCATAGGAGTGAGGATGTTATGTAAGACCCAATGCATCGAAGGATATCCTTTCAAAAAATGGGAGGGAGAGAAGGAGTTGAACCAAGTGCAAAATGAAGAACAGAAAGAAGCATAAATCGATGATTGTGATGCATAAAATGAGATTCCCAGCATAGATTCTCCATAGTGACTTACACTTGCATTTGTCTATGGAGTCATTTACATTTTAGTCTCTAGATTTAAGTTTTGAAATCTGTTACTTGTTCTTACCGATGATAAGATGAGAGATGTTCTTATGACAATACGGCTATTAGTCATTCTTATGGATGATAAGCAATTGAATGTCCCCATGATAATATGGCACCACATACTCATTTAATTTAAAGTTTGGAGGCAAATCTAGATGTCTAACGTGCTTCATACATGTATTCACTAAAAAAACACCTTTTTTTATAGCTTTGTTGTTATTATACCTTTCATATGTGAGCAAATTCATTCTACAATAATTACTCATTTGATATTTTTGAGAAAAATAAGCATTTTTGAGTGCCGTCCCGGGGACGCATCCCCGAGACACCCTAGGCTCCATCCGCGTCCGGGGACACTACCATTCCCGGGACCCGTCCCAGTCCCCTGGTGACTTTGACTCAAATCATCATTTGGGAGTGCTCTTCTCAAGAGCTAGGTTTGAAAGAGGTAGCCTTTTCAACTTGAGGACGTGGAGTTCTATTTCCTTCATCATCTTCAAGGTGTGAAGAAGCTTGCAAATTATTTATTTAGAGGAGATCATCTTCAACCTTGAAGGTTTTGGAGTTATTGGACAACTTATTCATTAGTAGCTTGTACATCAAGTGTATCTTCCATGCTATCTTGTAACTTCAATTATGGAATGTATGGATTATATTTGGAGGTTTGACCCTTACATCTCTCTCATGTGTTGTCTATTCTCTATCTTGTCTCTATTTACTTTGCGTCTCTATATTGATTGTGGGCCTAAAAACCAACAATTGGTATCATGCCAGGAAAACTTAAGAGTACATAAAGAACTTGGCCACATGTAAGAAGATCAAATCTTCATGGCAGGTGCAAATCACGTTGATCTGCATAATCAGCA
>CM035436.1:131658610-131673610 GCA_020310875.1 Ceratopteris richardii
ATTGGACAGTGAAACGTAAATTATGTCCACATTCTTGGGATGGTGGTGCAAATAGAGTAAGAGCACATATCCTTGGCTTAGCAAGGATATGGTGTAGGGAAATGTGAACATGCACCTCAGCATGTAAGAGATGCATGTAGAAAGTTACATGCAAAGGGCTCACAAAGTGGGAGTTACATGGATATGCCATCTCAATCCTCACATGTATGTGAAAATGTGGAAAATATAGGAGCATCATTTGATGATGAAATTGTACTTGATGGTTCATCAAGTTAAAAGGTGGAAAGGGAGCATTGGATAAAGCTTGGGATATGCAAGCTAGAAAAGAGGCTGATAAAGCTGTCGGACGTTTCTTTTTTGCAGAAGATGTTCCCTTTCGGAAAGTTAGAAGTCCCTATTTCATCCAAATGCTTAATGCAGTTGGAAGAGTAGGACAAAGTTATAAGCCTCCCTCATACCAGCAATTGAGGGCAAAAGAGCTAAATGCAGAAGTGAGATGCATAGAGGATGACTTGTTGGAAATACGTGAGAAATGGAAAACATTTGGATGGAGCATTGTATGTGATGGTTGGTCTCATACCAAAAATCGGCCAATCATCAACATTATGGTCAGTTGCATTTTTGGCACTATGTTTTTGAAGTCTGCGGATACCTCATGTGAGGTTAAATCAGGTGAATACATATTTGAGATTTTGAAGGATGCCATAATGAATGTGGGGCCAGAGAATGTAGTCCAGATATGCATGGACAATGCATCTAATTGTGTAAGAGTTGGCTATTTAGTTGAGCAACAATGGCCACATATCTTTTATACACGATGTTCGTGCCATTGCTTGGATTTGTTGTTTGAAGATATTGGCCATTTGGAATGGGTGAAACCTATTTTGGATAATGTTGTGAAAGTTGTGGTATTTGTCACAATGAAGCCTAGTGTGCTTGCTTTATTTAGGAAACATAGCACCAAAGATTTGGTAAAGCCAGCTACGCTCACATGGCTCATCGAAAAGTCCTAAAATTAATATCATTTATATAATTTAAATCAAATCATAACAGTAAAGTTGTAAACACAAGAAGCTCAAAACATAGAAAATACCTAGGATAAAGGCATAATGTATATGGAGCGATCGTGGGGTCTCCATAGCCATAATGATTCAACCACTCAACCGGTTGAGATATAACGCCAGACCATAGAGATGTGGTAACGTGCATATGCTATGCCGATGTTTACCGTATGTGCTGAGAGTTCACTATCAAAAGCGATTTGCTCATTCTAAGCCATGACACGCTCCATATACATATCTTTCATACCTCACAATGATCCTTGACTCCATAATCTTGTGCTTTTGAAGTAGAGATAGAGTAATGTTGCAAACCCATGAATAGGTTGAGACATGAACTCCCATCAGTATGTCATGGACAAAGAGATCTTTTGAGCCTCATATTCCATGTGACTTCTGTATCTCATAATTTGTTCAAGATTTGAGGAAACCGATGCTTTCATTGCGTCCGGAACGTGCCAAAAGCCTACGATCGACTGTCTTCTTAGAGACCATGCTTCGAATTGATGACATCATCAATTCGTAACCGCCCTTGAACCACCCTTGGAAAACCTATATAAGGAGGGGTTGGCCACATTCATTCTCAGTCTTGCCAATACATAGTCTTGGGAGCTCAAGGAGTCATGACCGCCAAGTAAGTACTCTCCAAGTTCCAATTCGAGTTCTAGTCTTGTTCCTTGTTCTAGTCCTATCTAGTCTAGTTCTTGGACATTTAGCCTTGTCCTCTTGCAATCTTGTAGTACGAGATCTTGTCTAGTTATTTCTTGTATCTAGATCATCTCCTTGAAGGGAGTTCTTGTAACCCAGAGATCTTGCTCCAAACCTATCAGTCCCGAGTTGTGGGACATCTTGTATCATCTCTAGTCAAGCTTTTCATACCTATCAATCTCAGGTTGTGGGACACTTTGTGTCAATCACGTATTCTTGTATCATTTTCCCTATGTGGGTGTTCTTATAATCAGAAGTGTATTTCTAAAATCTTGTCTATTGTAGTCGAAGAGCACAATCTAGTGCTCCCCTGATATTTTGGCAAGACTAGCTTCTATCCAAGACCAGGCATCATGGAGAACGCTTATGAACAAATTCTAGCATCACTTCAGAGTCTCCAACAAGTCGAGGACCTAACTCATCGACAAACTCATCGATAGACACAAGTCGAGACGGGACATCCGATGCATGTAGGTGCACTCCTCCAAGAATTACAAGAACGAATCGAGAGTCTTCAAGCAAATCACGGGAGTATTAAGTGAATCGGCAACCTAGTACATCATTTATGAATGAACCCAAGATTTGCATGCCGGAAAAGTTTGATGGGGATCGCACAAAGTTTCGTGGATTTCTCCACCAAGTTAAATTGTACATCCGTATGCAACCTGATAGATACCTTCACGAGGCCTCCAAGATTTGGTTTATTGGAACCTTGCTCTGTGACCAAGCATTATCATGGTTTTCCCCAATCTTGGAGAAGAACATGGTAGTACTCCATGACTATGAAGGGTTTCTTCGAGAACTGACTGCCACATTTGGAGATGCAGACACAAGTCGAGTGGCAGAAACAAAACTTCGGAAGTTATGTCAAGGTAACTGCCCTGCCTCTACCTATGCATCAGAATCTAGGCAATTGATATGTGATCTCACTTTGCATGAAGATTATTTCATAAGCCAATTTAGATGGGGTTTAAGAGATGATTTGAAGGACCTTCTCTCATGATGCCAGAGATTAAGACATTGAATGAGTACATCATGCAAGCTATTCAATGTGATAACCGACTTTTTGAAAGGAAACAAGAAAAATAAGTAGAAGGAAGATCTCGCCAATGGAAACCCTTCCAACCCACTCCTAAAGACGAGTCTATGCCTGAACCTATGCAAATAGATGTAACTAGGTTCCAACCTCTAACACCACAAGAGAAACAGAGAAAAAGAGATAACAAGTTATGCCTCTATTGTGGAAACCCTGGACATATTGCCGTTAATTGTCCCAACAAGAGAACAAACTCCAGAGTCACAGCCACCCTTGTAGAGAAGGGAAACGAGGAAGTCCAATTGTAAATGAGACCGTACAATCGGACCATGATATGAGAAAGGATCTCATAATTCCGGCTACACCTATAGAAACATGTCTTGCACCTATCAAGTTAATCATGCCCAAGAAGACCCTTTCCCTTATAGCCCTAGTAGATTCAGGCACCTCCTTATGTTTCATCAATGATAGATTGGTTAAGAACCATGGAATTCCTGTACTTTAGAAGAACAAACTAGTAGTAGCTGAAGTAGTAGATGGACGACCTCTAACATCTGGGAATATAACCATGGAAACCACACCATTAAGAGGACACCTTAGTGACCATGAATCCCACATATGTTTCAATGTAATATCGAGCTCAGTATATCTAGTTATCATTGGAATGCCCTCGTTAAAGAAGCATAATCCAGACATTAATTGGGAAAAGAATAAAATCACTCGTCAAGTGTCGAGAAGAACCCGGCATATGTCGGACCCAAAGCCTTCATACATGGAGTAAGGAGGGAACCGACATATATAATCTATGCCATACCAACTCAAGAATCCAAGAAAGATGATCCAGTGGAGCTACCCAATCAGTACAAAGGCTTTGAAGATGTTTTTGAAAAGAAAAATGGAGATATCCTCCAAGAGCATAGACCTTATGATTGTGCCATAGATCTTCAAGAGGGAGCACAACCGCCCTTTGGACCAATCTACATACTATCCCCAGAGGAACTTACAGAACTATGCAAGAACATTGATGAGAATCTAGCAAAGGGGTTTATAAAACGCTCAAAGTCTCCAACAGGAGCTCCTATTTTATTTGTAGAGAAGAAGGATGGACTCTCCAGATGTGTGTAGACTATCATGGATTGAATAAAGTCACTATAAAGAACAGATACCCTCTACCACTCATATCAGAGCTCAGATTGACCTTCGAATAGCTTACAACCTTGTCAGGATTAGAGAAGGAGACGAATGGAAGACAGCATTTCGAACAAGGTATGGCCATTTTGAATATGTCGCTATGCCATTCAGTCTCACAAATGCTCCAGCTGTCTTTCAACATATGATGAATGACATCTTTCAAGAGTATTTAGATGATTTTGTTGTAATATGCCTTGACGATATCTTGATATTCTCCAAAAAACTAGAGGATCATGAATGTCATGTAAAGATAGTCCTAGAGAAACTAAGAGAAAAAGGATTATATGCAAAATTGGAGAAGTGCTCTTTCTATCAGACAGAAGTGGAATTTTTAGGATACATTGTATCATATAAAGGAATTTTTTTTGGACCCTAAGAAGATAGAGACAATCCTTGATTAGCAACCACCTTCGAGTGTTCGAGATGTACAATGTTTCCTAGGTTTTGCCAATTCTTACATCATATTCATCAGAGACTACTCCAAAATAGTGACACCCCTTACCAAGCTTACAAGAAACACGAAATTCTCATGGAATGAAAATGCACAGAAAGCCTTTCAGACCCTGAAATCATCATTCACTCGTGCATCAATTCTAGTTCACCCTGACTCTACCAAGCCTTTTTTCTTAGAGACAACTGCATGAGACTTTGCCTTGGCAAGAGATCCTATCCCAACATGGGATGATGGACACCTACATCCCATTGCATATCATTCAAGGAAATTCTCTCCTCCAAAGATTAACTATGAAACCCATGATAAAGAGCTTCTTGCGAATGTAGATGCATTTGATACCTGGCGTCACCATCTAGAAGAAGAAGCTCATAAAATTATTGTCTACATAGATCATAAAAATTTAGATACTTTATGACTGCCAGCATCCTCAATAGAAGGCAATCTCGATGGAGTATTTTCTATTCAGGGTCGATTTTGTAATCACGTATCCTCCAAGACGCAAGCAATGTCAGGCAGATGCCTTGTCCAGAAGATCTTATCTTGCACTGAAGAAAGGCGAAGAGGCTTTTGATCAACAGGAGTGTTTTTTACTCACACCTGAATATCTCCAACTGGAAGCTATCTCTTCAAACATCTAGAAGATTCATCCTTGATCCAATTGGTTGGTGAGACTTTACCACATGATGAATTGTTTTGTAATGTCAGGAAGAAAATTCAAGAAGGGAAACTTCATGAAGTAAACGATTCCATAAGGCTCATCCAATGATGACTAGAAAAAAAAAATGGTTTCATTTTAAGACCAAATAAGGCCAAACCACAAAAATGTGGAAGGAGCCACTCCAAATTTTGTGGAGAGGCTTCTACCACATTTCTATGGATGGGTCTTATTTGGAATTAGAACCATGTTTTAGATCAATTTTGGCATGTAAAATAGGTTTTGGGTGATGTTACTTGACTTTGAAATATAATGCTTGACATACTCAATTCGAGAATATTTTTATGCTCGAGTTGTTCTCATACGTATGTCAAGTTTGAAGCATACACTACATTAGCCAAGATTTCACTGCATGTGCTTCTATGGCCATGGAAAGCCAAAAAGAGAACCTTGTAGCAGGACATTTTGGAGTGAATAAAACAATAGAACTCATATCTAGAGATTTTTGGTGGCCTCAAATGTGGAAGTCAAAGAATATATCCAAACTTGTGACACTAAGGTACCACGACATAAACCTCATGGCCTCTTGCAACCTTTACCTATTCCAGAAAGGGCATGGTCTTCATTATATATGGACTTCATCACAGATCTACCAAGGTTAGATAAATATGATGCCATTCTTGTTATAGTGGATAGATTTACAAAGATGGAACACTTCATTCCAACTACCAAGACAATCACAAGTGCAACCACTGCGAGACTTTTTCTAAGATACATATTTAGGCTTCATGGACTGCCTCATGACATTGTCAGTGATCGAGGTCCGCACTTCATATCAAGCTTCTGGAACAGTCTATGCAAGCTCCTTGTGTTCGAGTTAAATTATCTACAGCCAATCATCCACATACCGATGGACAAACAGAACGGGTGAATCAAGTCCTAGAACAGTATCTCTGTTGAACCATAAATTATCATCAAAATGATTGGTTCGAGCTGTTACCCTTTGCAAAATTCACCTATAATAACAATGTTCATACATCTACCAAGCAGACTCCCTTCTTTGCAAATTATGGACAGATGGATATACAACTCTCAAATCATGTCAAGAACCGAGCTGAGATAAGGCCCAGTACCTCATGGACATTCACAAAGAACTCAAGGAAGAGATCCATAAAGCTCAAGAGCACTATAAGTATTATGCATATCAGCATTGTGTTCAAAATCCATCCTATCAAATCGGGGATGAAGTGTGGTTACTCATAAATAATTTGCAAACTTTAAGGCCTTGTGCAAAGCTAGACCATCAAAGATTTGGTCCCTTTACCATCTTGGCCAAGATTAATCCAATCATCTTCAAGCTCCCATTACCAAGTACCATGAGAATACATCCAGTTTTCCATTTGCCCATGTTCGAACCATATGAGATTTCACCATTGAGAGGGGAGAGACCCAATCCTTCACCACCTATTGAGATTGATGATCATGAAGAATTTGAAGTCGAGCATGTCCTAGATTCGAGAATATCCAGGGGAAGATTAGAGTACCTTGTTCATTAGAAAGGGTATGACATTAGTGATCGTACTTGGGAACCTGTAGAGAACCTTCATAGAGCACTAATCAAGGTTCGAGAATTTCATAAGAAAAATCCAATGAAGCGGAGACCAGAGATCATGACCGCTCCTCGTGCAACTCGTCCCTCGAGGGGGAGGTGATGTCATGTGCTTCCATTGTGTCCGAAACATGCCAAAACCCTAAGATCGACTGTCTTCTTGCTTGATTCTGACATCCAGAGACCATGCGTCGAATTGATGACATCATCAATTTGTAACCGCCCTTAGAAAACTTATATAAGGAGGGGTTGGCCACATTCATTCTCAGTCTTGCCAATACCAGTCTTGGGAGCTCAAGGAGTCATGACCGCCAAGTACGTACTCTCCAAGTTCCCGTTCTAGTTCATGTCTTGTTCCTTGTTCTACTCTTGTCTAATCTAGTTCTTAGACATTTAGCCTTGTCCTCAGGTAATCTCGTAGTGCGAGATCTTGTCTAGTTATTTCTTGTATCTAGATCATCTCCTTGAAGAGAGTTCTTGTAACCCAAAGATCTTGCTTCAAACCTATCAGTCCCGGGTTGTGGGATGTCTTGTATCACTCGATCAGTTATTCATACATGTCAGCCTTGGGTTGTGGGACACTTTGTATCACTCACGTATTCTTGTATCATTTTCCATACGTGGGTGTTCTTGTAATAAGAAGTGTATTTCCGAAATCTTATCTATTGTAGAGAGAGCACAATCCAGTGCTCCCCTCGCATGGGACTCCGCAAGTTGAAGTAACTCCTCAAGTCTACATTATAAACTTCAAATTTGAGAATTCAAATGAAGGTGATAATGTTGTAGATGCTCAAATCACCTCTGTCATTCTTGTGTACATGTGGTACACAAGTCCGAGGGTTGAATCTTCCGTGTCAACATAGCGTAACACTACATGAATATATCTCAAGATAGGCAAAATGTTGCCTATCTCTTCCCAGAAATCCATGTCCAAAATTTTTCTTTGCACATGATGTGCAATCTTTGTGCTTCCTCTTGTCATACTTATCCATTTCCTATCTATTACAGTCATCCTCAAGACATCAATGCATATGCGTAAGAGAGAGAAGACATTATATATATATATATATATATATATATATATATATATATATATATATATATATATATATATATATATATATATATATGTGTGTGTGTATGTATGTATGTATGTATTTTGCACTCGTCCGATGAACGAATAAAGATGTACGATTGTCCAGTCCAGTCTAGTACGAACTCGTACGATACGTACAATGGCAAAACTACTAACCAATTTTCACTAAAATATATGGAGTACTTTTGTACATTTTCTTATGTGTTATGCTTAGTCTTTTCTTTAGTGACTAGTGACTCATAAGCATTATGGTGAAATAAAATTTTGATATATTTTGTCTATGGGTACTCATGATATGTTCTCTAAAATCTGAATTTTCCTTAATCTTGAATGTCTTTGTGACATTTAAATTATAACATATGCATTAAGATAAGAATCTTGTAAGTTTTTAATCTTGATTCTTGAACTTAGAATACAATACATGTACATGTTCATGTATATGTATATGTACATACTACAATGTACATGTACATGATCGTACGTATCGTACATGTAACTCGGGATTTACTAGTACGATCTCGTAGCGTACGTGAACCGTACAAGACGCATCGTACTGGATTGGACGTGACTACTATGGTAGGTAGGTAGGTAGGTATGTATGTATGTATGTATGTATGTATGTATGTATGTATGTATGTATGTATGTATGTATGTATGTATGTATGTATGTATGTGTGTGTGTGTGTGTGTGTGTGTGTGTATATATATATATATATATATATACATATATATATATATATATTTGTGTGTATCCAAATAGTGTTTCTAATGTGCGAACTAACTCCTTGTCACTATAACTGCGAAAGATACCTAAAGCCTGGTGATTCTTTCTCACAAACAAGATCATGTGTTTGGAATCTGAAAGCACGGGAGCCAAGCATGATAGTTTGGCTATGTCCTCAAACAAAAAGTCAAGACAATGTACAATGCAAGGGTCCAAACAATGCTTGAGAACTCTACTTCTATCATCTCCCCCATCCTCTTACAATTAGAGGTCTGTCACTACTTCTACCACATTGGAAACTCCTACTTCTTCTATAGCAGATTTTCTATGCTCATAAATATATTCCCCTATGATACGTGCACCAAAAGCACTACAATCTACTTCCTTCAAAAAATAAATGCCAAAGCAAGAGAAAACCATTATATTGATAATGTGGCATCGTCTAAAATCACTCCATCCATCGAATAGAATGGAGCAACCATAGGTTTGCCACCCACCTTTAGTGGGTCCTAATTGTAGGTAGATCCTCTCTTGCTCTTCAATGAGCATGGATGTGTGTAAGCGATTAGATGGAATCCCATGCTAATCATCATTGGTAGGTCCCACTTAGGTTGTTTCCCTCACCATCCTCTTCCAAGCATCAGTGCCAACAACGTTGAAAGAGAGGTTGCATTCAAGTATGTGTTGGGAATAAAAGCCCCAAGAACTCTCCTTTTGTATATTTTGACCCTTCCATGTGAAAGCTCTCATATTTTTGTTATATTTTTTGGACCCCAAATTGGAGAGTATAAGTATTTACATTATTTTTATGACTTTTGGTCATTAGCCATGTGTGAATATGCCCAAATGACCTAAAAGTCACTTAATAAGACTTGGTCCCAAATCTCTTATAATTTACTTGGGACTTCTTCAACTTCAGCTTCTCCATCTTCTTCTCCAAATTTCAATGTAGGTTTCTCTCTCCTCACTCAACAACCAAGTCCCTTGGCATTTGAAGGGACCGAGCACACCATCACGTAGCTCTCCGCTGCCTCTCTCAACCAATATCAGAGCTTTGAGTTGTTCCATCAAGACAAACTTGCTCCAAATGATTTTCTATTTCAGCCTATGTTAAGCTAAAGGCTTTTTTGGTATTTGGGAGCATTTCTAATGAAAAACTTTCAATTTTTGTTATAAAAGTGTTGTCTTTGGAGGATTACTTCAACCCTCATCAAAGCTCAAGCAAATTTTGAGTTTTTCAGAGAGTTTCATCGCAAAAAACCTCTTCTATTGTTCTTCTTGTATTCCCACATGTCATTTTCAGCATCCACACTATTGCTTTTTCAATTGCAGGTCCTTTGTTGCATAAATTCTCTCTCATTTCAAGTGGGAGTACATATATAAGGATTGAGGAAGTACATATTCTTGTTGGAAACTTATTACAACAGGTCATTTCTCTTCTTTTCCAGGTTATATTGCTTCGAAAATTGGGGCTTTTGTGAAAACAAGCACCCATTCACTCTGTTTTGCATCTATGTATGCCTTTTGTGGTTTAAAAACAACGTTTTTGATGCAATTACAGCTCTCTGAAATTTGTCCGAAATTTTTTGTAGAAAATTTCATAAATTGGTCTTTGCAAGTTTTGATGAGCTTTTGGGCTTCATTTCTCAGCTATAGTCTCGTCAAGTGATTGCGCCTAGGACAGCTGTAAATTTTATCTTTTTTGCCGGAATTTTGAAGCTATAAGTATGCAAACATGGCTTCTACCTCCTCAGATGTCAAAACTTATTTGAGATCAAGAGATTTAAGGGTAGCATTTTGATTTGTGGAAAGAGAGAATGTTGGCCATCCTCTTTCCTAAGGATTGTGAACGCGCTCTTGAGGAAGTCAAGCCTCAAGATATGACACATACAGGCTGCAACATGGACAAACTTAAACCAAAAGGCCATCACTTATATCAAGATGGTTGAATCATATGAAATCTTAGTGGATCTGAAGGGCCTTACAAGTGCTTTTGAGGTATGGGAGAAGTTTAAGGCCACCTATGAAAATACCATGCCTATAAATCAAGTGCATCTTATGTGTAAGCTAGTGTGTATGCAGCTTGATGAGTCAAAAAGTGAAGTTGAACACTTATCTTCTTTTAGAAGTACTCTCTCGCAATTGCAAGACTCCAGATTACCTGCATTTGGTGATAAGCTTAAAGCCATCTTCTTGTTGATGGCCTTACCTGAATCATGGGAAACATTGGTTGTTTCATTTTCAAATAACCCCAATCTTACCTTTGATGGTGTAAAAGGTTTTATTTGAATGAGGAAATCAGGAGGAAAGCAACCGGAGAGGACTGTGGTTTGGCCAATGTGGTTAGAGGAAGAATAGAAAAGAAAAGTGGAAATGTACAAAGGAACATGAGTAAAGGCAAAGGCAAGGCTGAAGTGACTTGTTACCAATGTGGTAAGAAAGGTCACAAAAGCCCGATTGGAGATACTATAAAGTTGAACTAGAAAGAAAAGAGATCAAAGGTGACAAGAAGAAAAAAGACACCAAGAATGAAGCACATAATAACTCAAAGAACCATTGTGGCCTCTAGTATTGTCATTGAGAAGCTATCAGATGCAGAAGATATTCTTTGTGCTAATATGGAAACACGTTGTGCCAAAGTTAATGATGCTTCTGTTAAAATTCATGCACAAGATATCCAAATCACAAAGAGGGATCTGATGGATGCCTTGCTTACTTTGAATGATGCTTTGTCACAAACATGGATTGTGGATGCATGTGCATCATTCCATGTTACTTCTATTAAGGAGTCTTTTACTACTTTCATGCAGAAAGCCATGGACATGTATATCTTGGAAAAAACCATGCTTTTTCTATTGAAGGTATTGGCACAGTGCATCTCACTATAGATGGCACTAATGGGTTGGTTTTGCTTGATGTAAGGTATGTACCAAGCGTCAAGAAAAGCCTATTGTTTGTTGGGCAAATGGATATGCATGTGCCATGGATATAGTACCCTCTTTGAGAAGGGTTCATGGAAGCTTATCAAAGGCTCTAGGCTGATTATATGGTAAAGCCTTGTTAGACAAGTTTGATGCTTTGGCAAGAAATCCATTCACATATGGAATTATCGCATAAAAGGCTTGGACACATGAGCCAAAAAGGCCATGATAAACTATGTAATTTGAACAAGTTTGATGCTAAAGGCTCAAAACTTGATTTTTGTAATGAATGTGAATATGGTAAGCAAGTAAAGAATTCCTACTACTATCGTTTCTCTCGTAAGTCTAATGTGCTTGATCTTGTTCAGTCTGATGTTTGTCATGCCCACCAAATTTATAGTGGGTGCTCTTTACTTTGTTTCTTTTGTTGATGACTACTCTACGAAACTTTGGGTATATTTGTTAAAATCTAAAGATGAAGCATTTGCTGCATTTAAGAAATTTCATGCATTCGTGACCGCCCAAACAGGTAGAAAGCTGAAATGCTTCGTACAGATAATGGGGGTGAGTTTACAAGTGCTGAGTTCAATAGATTTTGTCAAAATCTTGGTGTTAAGAGGGAGCTAACAGCCCCTCTTCCAACAGTGTGGCTGAAAGGTATAACCAGACTTTATGTGAGAAGGTGGGATGCATGCTGTCCACAGCTAATCTCCCTCATGGATTTTGGGGAAAGGCTTTGAAAGTTGCAGTTCATGTTTGCAATCGATCCCCTCATCTGTCCTTAAAAGATGGCATTCCGGAAGAGGTTTGGTCTTGCAAACCAGCTGCATATGACCATCTATGCATCTTTGGTTGTGATGCTTTTGTGAATATAAGGCCTGAGTTGAGAAGCAAGTTAGATGCAAAGTCCGTAAAAGGAATCTTCGTGGGCTATGGAGATGAAAGTGAAATGGCTACAGGATTTGGCTACCTCAATTCAAGAAGGTAATACGCAGCCGGGATGTTGTATTTAAGGAGGCAAAGCCGCTCAAAAATGATTGTGCCTCTAAAAGTCACCATAAAAAGGTCAAATTTCAGCACATATAGCCACATGTTAAATCTGTTATGCACCCATGGGATGCACCACATTTGGCTGGAAATGAAAATGAGCCAATGGTTATTGAGCCAAATGATGTTGGACAACAAAATGAGGCTCCTCGTCGGCATATGCAGCCACCTATTCATGCTGAAAACAGGGCTGGAAATGATAAACAGCAGCCCATTAACAATGAGGAAGTTGATGTACCTCCTAAGTAGATCAATTGCTAAAGAATGTGGATCATTGGGTAAGAAGATCTACACGTCCTAGGAGGCCTGTGAACAGATATGACCCCTCTATACATTACATTATGTTATCAGATGAGGGTGAGCCTCTCACTTATAAAGAGGCAAAGCTATGTGAGCACAAGAAGAAGTGGGAGTTAGCCATGCAAGAAGAGATAAAGGTCTTGCATGCAAATGATACTTGGGATTTGGTTGAGTTGCCCAAAGGTAGGAAGGCCATTCCCAACAAGTGGGTATACAAAATCAAAATTGTTGATGACAAACCCAAGTATCCAGCAAGGCTGGTTGCTAAGGGATATGCCCAAAAAGAGGGCATTGATTTCCAAGAGGTGTTCTCTCCGATGGTTAAAATGACCACATTACGTGTGTTATTTGCTCTCACAGCCACATTGGATTTGGAGTTATTCCAAATGGATGTTAAAACAGCCTTTTTGCATGCTGATTTAGACGAAGAGCTGTACATGAAACAGCCAGAAGGATATGCTATTCCTGGAAAAGAGCATCTGGTATGCAAGCTGAAAAGGAGCTTATATGGGCTGAAACAAGTCCCCAGACAATGGTAGTTTGATGCATTTATGCTCAAACTCAAACATGAATTCAAAAGAAGCCATGCAGACCATTGATTGTACACTAAAAAGGATGAAGATGGAAGGCCAATCATTCTTATGTTGTATGTAGATGATATGCTGCTGGCTGGGAAGAAAAAGAGCACTCTAAATGCTCTAAAACAGCAGCTGAACTCTGCATTCTCAATGAAAGACCTTGGGAAGCTGAGCATATTCTTGGGATGCAAATGAAAAGGGATAGACAGCAGTATACTTTGCATTTATCCCAGGAAAAGTACATTGAAAAAGTGCTGGACAGATGTAATGTGGCTGATGCTAAGCCTCTTGCAGTACCATTGCAGCCACATGTTAAGCTTTCGAAGGATGACTGTCCCAAAGATGATGATGCAGCCAACTACATGAAGAGTGCTCCATATGCATCAGCTTGTGGTTCACTTATGTATGCTATGGTTGTCACTCCGCCAGACATTGCTCGTGCAGTGGGAGTTTTTGGCAGGTTCATGGCTAATCCTGGCAAAGCTCATTGGGAGGCAGTTAAATCTATCTTGAGATATTTGAAGGGGACCAAAGGTAAATGCTTATGTTATGGAAAGGGTCCATTGGAGATAAAAGGATTTTGTGATTCCGACACGGTAGGCGATGTGGACACTCACAAGTCCACAAGTGGCAATGTATATACCCTTGAAGGTGGAGTTATTTCATGGTGCTCTAGACTTCAAAGGATAGTTGCACTATCTACTACAAAGGCTGAATATATTTCAGCCACAAAGGCTTCCAAAGAACCCATTTGGTTAGCCCGCTTGTGCAATGAGTTTGGGATGCCTGAAAAGGCACCTGTTTTTGGATGAGATAGCCAAAATGCTACATGTTTGGCAAAGAATGCAATGCTCCATGCTCCCACAAAGCATATTGATGTGAGTTACCACTTCATCAGAGAGGCGTTAGAGGATGGCCTGATCACTTTCATCAAGGTCAATACTTCACAAAATTTTGCAGATTCTCTCCCGAAGTGTCTACCCAAGGCACAACATCAATTATGTATACAAATGGTGGGAGTTACTTAGTTTAAAGGAGCCTCAAGGCCCCAAGCCCCAGGGACTCTCCTTTTGTATATTTTGACACTTCCATCTGAAGCTCTCTCTAAGAGCTTTCCGTACATATTTTTGTTATATTTTTTGGATCCAAATTGGGGAGTTAAAGATATTTACATTATTTTTATGACTTTTGGTCATTGGCCACGTGTGAACATGCCCAAATGATCTAAAAGTCACTTATCAATAAGATTTGGTCCCAAATCTCTTACAACTTGATTGGAACTTCTTCAACTAACAGCCCACTACCTTGGCGTTTGGAGCAACCAAACATCCCACTTTCTCTCTCCTCACATAGCAGCCCACTCCCTTGGTGTTTGGAGCAACCGAGAAGACCACCAAGTAGCTCTCCATTGCCTCTTTCAGTACTCAATTTCAATTTTAACAACTTTTTGGCATTGTTTTTGTAAACTCATACTTATATAAGAGGAACGGAGGGCCCCATGTCTAGGTGTCTGGCTTGGAAGCTCAAATGACTCAAAATGGGCAGAGCTTTCACTCTCTTCTCATTGGCAACATGTACGGTTTCTAAATGAACTACCATTAGGTCCAACACTAGGTCCAGCTT
>CM035436.1:131676110-131678610 GCA_020310875.1 Ceratopteris richardii
ACACACACAAACGCACATACACACGCATACACACATTTCAAACACTCACTATGAAGTATGCTTTAAACACTATAGTATACTTCATATACTCAATATATAATAATATATGCTCCTTGCATGTATTTAGTGAATTACCACAAAAGCACTTGAGTCTCATAACAAAGTTACCTATGAATAGTATGGCTAAGATAATGAGGTGCCAATCTAAAAAGAATGAATGATGCAATTTTTGTTTAAAACAAGCATCGTACGCGTTTGGTACATTCGGTACACATCATACGTATCGCACACATCCAAAAGGTTTGGAACGCAAATTTTTCTAACCTTGGTCACAAAAAGCCGAATTGTAGATACTACAATGCACAGTTAGTAAAGAAAGAAGGACATAGGTGACAAAAAGAAGAAAGTCACTAAGAATGAGGCACGACATAACTCTAAGGACAAAGGAGAAGGCCAATGTGGCATTTAGTGTAGTCACTGAGGAGTTATCTAAGATCGAGGACGTTCTATGGGCTACTATATCAATTGATGATTCATATATATAGATGATGTCTCTACTCTACACCATGCACAGGATATGCAGAGCACTAATGGTTATCTTATCGATGCCTTGCTTACTCTAAATGATGCATTTTCACAAACTTGGATTGTGGATTCAAGTGCCTCAGTTCATGTGTTTCACTACTTTTCATAGAGTGTTTCTCTACTTTTCATGCAAAAAAGCATGGCCATGTTTACCTTGGGAGCAATCATGCATGTTCCATTGAAGGTATTGGCACAATGCACTTGTCTTTGGGTGATGCCAATGAGCTGATTTTGCATAATGTGCATTATGATGTCAGCAACCCATCAACAAAGGAAGTTAATATAGCTCTTGATGTAGATCCATTGCCAGAGAATGTGGATCATTGGGTAAGAACTACACGTCCTGATGGGGCCTGTGGACAGATATGACCCTTTCGTACATTACATTATATTATCAGATGAGCGTGAGCCTCTCATTTATAAAGAGGCAAAGCTATGTGAACACAAGAAGATGTGGGAGTCGCCATGCAGGAAGAGATAAAGTGTTAAGAAGTGATACTAACTTGGTGTTTATATAGATTTTGATAGGTAAAGTAAAAGCTTCTGAATATAGCTCCAAAAGCACTTTTGGAAAAGCTACCATTAATAACCCTAATTAGGGTTTTTGCTTTTCGAAAAGCCTAAAATTGGGGTTTGGGTGTGGTTTTTTTAAGACATGTGGTACTAATGCATCTCCTTGGAGTTATTCCTCAACATTATATAGGATGGTGGCAAGAGGCACTCTTGCTTTTCAATTTTTAAGTGCTTTTCATACTTAACTCAAAAATTAGGGTTTTAAGCTTGACCATGATTTTGGTGCCAAACACAAAAGTGTTATATATGATTGGATAGCTCTCAATGAATACTATCACAATATGTAATAAAATTTTTCACCACCATTTCCCAAAAATGGGACCATCTCTAACCATTCCTGCTTTGTGACCATCCAACTTTTATAATTTAAATTTGCTTCAATTTTAGCTCCCTAATAAAAGGTTGCTATTTTTTCTAACGACAGGTCCACAGGATCTTCCACACACTAGAAACCTTGCACACGTACACTACTTGAACCAAAGAATGTAGATCAAAGAAGATAAACAATAGAGAAAGACACAAGAGATGAGAAACAAGTAGAATAACTACTCCAAAAAACTTAAAAAAGAATGACTATATACAATGTATGTATATACATATGAATATAATACGCTGAAATCTAAATGGATCTATATACAAAATCTGAGAGAAAAGAGCCTAAATGTATAGGAAAGATGTGTGCGTGCTTAATAAGTGATGGAAAATAGGCTGATTATAGAAGAATCAGTCTATATGTGTGTGTACACCGGAAAGGTATGCTGTAAGAACTCCCTTCTCCCGTATAGACAACTACAAACACTTCTCCATTTGATGTAGATGGCTGGAATAAACTTGGTACAGCAAGGAGATAGTGTAAACAGAAAATGAGCAGCTTACCAACAGCAAAACACTCATCAGAGTGTATAAGAAGTGGAGTGCTGAAAATCACCACCACAGCAGCTCACAGCACACGTGCACTCGAGCCTTTTATAGGCATCAGCAGTTAGGCGAATTTCCTCCACCAAAAAACAAAAAAGCTTTGATAGTTCTTCGCATGACACTAATCGACGCTGCTTTCATATGCATGTAGCTTTTTCCAACTTTAAATAGGACTATGACATGTGGCAAATAAAAAGCATGTGAAAAGCTGGAAAATTAGGGTTTTAATATTGAGAGCCTTATAGCCTTATAGTTGACCAGATCGACAAGTATTATATGTGTGTGTATGTGTGTGTGTGTGCGCGCACGCGTGTGTATGCAAAGATATACATGGCACAAGTGACATTTTGTCCAAGCCACTTTCACTCTCATGAAAGCTCTCATAATCCCACATGCAAGTAATTCACCTTCTACTCCATATAAG